>JBBGZY010002061.1:652500-851405 GCA_037952925.1 Lithobates clamitans | reverse complement strand
CACTGTACCCATCAATTGCAGCCACTGTGCCCATTAAACGCTGCCACTGTACCATCAAACACAGCCACTGTACCATCAAACGCAGCCACTGTACCCATAAATTGCCACCACTGTGCCCATTAAACACAGCCACTGTACCATCAAACGCAGCCACTGTACCCATAAATTGCCACCACTGTGCCCATTAAACGCTGCCACTGTGCCCATCAAACGCAGCCACTGTACCAAACGCAGCCACTGTACCCATAAATTTCCACCACTGTGCCCATTAAACACAGCCACTGTGCCCATCAAATGCAGCCACTGTACCCATAAATTGCCACCACTGTGCCCATCAAACGCAGCCACTGTGCCCATCAAACGCAGCCACTGTGCCCATCAAACGCAGCCACTGTGCCCATCAAACGCAGCCACTGTGCCCATTAAATGCTGCCACTGTACCCATAAATTTCAGCCACTGTGCCCATTAAACGCTGCCACTGTACCATCAAACACAGCCACTGTACCACCAAACGCAGCCACTGTGCCCATAGATTGCCAACACTGTGCCCTGCCCATCAAACGCAGCCACTGTACCCATCAATTGCAGCCACTGTGCCCATTAAACGCTGCCACTGTACCATCAAACGCAGCCACTGTGACCATAGATTTCCAACACTGTGCCCTGCCCATCAAACGCAGCCACTGTACCCATAAATTGCTGCCACTGTGCCCCATCAAACGCAGCCACTGTACCCATCAAACACAGCCACTGTGCCCATTAAACGCTGCCACTGTACCCATAATTTGCTGCCACTGTGCCCATTAAACGTTGCCACTGTACCATCAAATGCAGCCACTGTACCATCAAACGCAGCCACTGTACCCATAAATTGCCACCACTGTGCCCATTAAACACAGCCACTGTGCCCATCAAATGCAGCCACTATACCATCAAACGCAGCCACTGTACCCATAAATTGCCACCACTGTGCCCCATCAAACGCAGCCACTGTACCCATCAATTGCAGCCACTGTGCCCATTAAATGCTGCCACTGTACCCATAAATTTCAGCCACTGTGCCCATTAAACGCTGCCACTGTACCATCAAACACAGCCACTGTACCACCAAACGCAGCCACTGTGCCCATAGATTGCCAACACTGTGCCCTGCCCATCAAACGCAGCCACTGTACCCATAAATTGCTGCCACTGTGCCCCATCAAACGCAGCCACTGTACCACCAAACGCAGCCACTGTGCCCATAGATTGATGGGCAGGGCACAGTGTTGGCAATCTATGGGCACAGTGGCTGCGTTTGGTGGTACAGTGGCTGCGTTTGATGGGGCACAGTGGCAGCAATTTATGGATACAGTGGCTGCGTTTGATGGGCAGGGCAGAGTGTTGGCAATCTATGGGCACAGTGGCTGCGTTTGGTGGTACAGTGGCTGTGTTTGATGGTACAGTGGCAGCGTTTAATGGGCACAGTGGCTGAAATTTATGGGCACAGTGGCAGCATTTAATGGGCACAGTGGCTGCAATTGATGGGTACAGTGGCTGCGTTTGATGGGGCACAGTGGTGGCAATTTATGGGTACAGTGGCTGCGTTTGATGGTACAGTGGCTGTGTTTGATGGTACAGTGGCAGCGTTTAATGGGCACAGTGGCTGCAATTGATGGGTACAGTGGCTGCGTTTGATGGGGCACAGTGGCAGCAATTTATGGGTACAGAGGCTGCGTTTGATGGGCAGGGCACAGTGTTGGCAAACGCAGCCTCTGTACCCATAAATTGCTGCCACTGTGCCCCATCAAACGCAGCCATTGTACCCATCAATTGCAGCCACTGTGCCCATTAAACGCTGCCACTGTACCATCAAACACAGCCACTGTACCATCAAACGCAGCCACTGTACCCATAAATTGCCACCACTGTGCCCATTAAACGCTGCCACTGTGCCCATCAAACGCAGCCACTGTACCCATAAATTTCCACCACTGTGCCCATTAAACACAGCCACTGTGCCCATCAAATGTAGCCACTGTACCCATAAATTGCCACCACTGTGCTCATTAAGCGCTACCACTGTGCCCATCAAACGCAGCCACTGTAACCATCAATTGCCGCCAGTTTGCCCCATCATTTGCCACCAGTTTGCCCATTAAATCCTGCCAGTGTCCACCCCGCCCGGCACTTACCTGTCTCAGGTCAGCGCGTTGCTCCACGCTCCCTCCGATAGGCATCCAATCACAGCGCCTGTCGCTTCAGCCAATCAAGTGACAGGTAACCAGACCCAGTGCACCTTATTGGCTGAGAGGCGGGTCAGTGTTAGGGAAGTGATTTATTTGATTTCCTAACACAGCACTGTGTAAGCAGCGAACGCACAGCAGTGTGTCCGCTGTTTACCAATTTGGAAGCCTATTAGAGCCAACGGCTCTAATTAGGCACTTCTAAAAACACCCCCGCCGCTGTAATTCAGATGCCTGATGCCCTTTATATATAAAAAAAAGCACTATGTGCTTTTATATGTGTCTTATCTATATATAATGCACTCTTTAAATGTGCTTTAAAATGCATGGTTTTCCATTTTATGAACAAGAAAATAATGACGTTATGCTGTTGGGCTGGTATAATAATGCTATGGGGCTGGTATGACATTTTTTCCAGGGCTGGTTTTCATTCCCAGTCCGGCCCTGCCCCTCTGCCTGATCCCACCACCCCTCTGCCTCTGTTCCCACCACCCCTCTGCCTCTGTTCCCACCACCCCTCTGCCTCTGATCCCACCACCCCTCTGCCTCTGATCCCACCACCCCTCTGCCTCTGATCCCATCTATCCCTCTGCCACTGATCCCATCCATCCCTCTACCTAATCCCATTTTTCCCTCTGCCACTGATCCCATCTATCCCTCTGCCACTGATCCCATCTATCCCTCTGCCATTAATCCCGGACATCCCTCTGCCTCTGATCCCAGACATCCCTCTGCCTCTGATCCCAGACATCCCTCTGCCTCTGATCCCAGACATCCCTCTGCCTCTGATCCCAGACATCCCTCTGCCTCTGATCCCATTCCTCCCTCTGATCCCATCCATCCCTCTGCCTCTGATCTCATCCATCCCTCTGCCTCTGATCCCAGCCATCCCTCTGCCACTGGAGGAAAATTTCGTTTTTCTGACTGCTTGAATTTTTGGATAAAACGTTTTTACCCATGCGCACTTGCGCAGTAATCATGATGCATCGCAGAATCAAATCGTGGACAAGATAATCGTAATCGAATCGTATCTTGAGACCAGTGAAAATGCGCACCCTTATTGATCAGTGCATTTTTATAGCACTGATTAATGTGAAAATGTCACTGGTCCCCAAAAAGTTTAATTTGGGGTCAGATTTTTCCGCCGCAATGGTACAAAAATATGTAGAAGAATATATATTGGCCTAAACTGATGAAGAAATTTGTTTTTTAAAAAAAATTGGGGGGTATTTATTATAGCAAAAAGTAAAAAATAATTGTTTTTTTTTCAAAATTGTCGCTCTTTTTTTGTTTATAGTGCAACAAAAAAAAAAACGCAGTGGTGATCAAATACAACCAAAAGAAAGATCTATTTGTGGGAAGAAAATGACGTAAATTTTGTTTGGGTACAGCCTTGCATGACCGCGCAATTGTCAGTTAAAGTGACGCAGTGCCATATCGCAAAAAATGGCCTGGTCAATAAGGGGCAAATCCTGCTGGTCCTTAACTAGTTAATCAGTGCAGGGCAACTAGAGACACAGCATCATTTCATCCACTCTGGCTCAATGAACAGTTCAGAGGTGTCTATTTGAAGTTTAAGTAACTGGTAACTTCGGAGGACAATGGAGTATGGGATACTCCAAGACGCTCGATGCACAAATTGCAGAGGATTATTTTCTTTCTATAATCAGCAGCAATACAGTCATTCACTCCCAACTGAGGACCAGGAGAATTGCTGGGCATATGTAGCAGAGATAGGCTGAAGTAGTCAAGATTCTTGCAGCTGGAGACCACAAAACACTGCAGCACATGGGTTGGCTTTACACACAGATCCTGGCAGTGATCAGTCCAGGGATGCACCTTCCAGCAGAGTAGTCCAGCTTCCTGTCCAAGAAGGGGGTCCAGGAACAAGCAGTCCCCCTTCCCTTGAGCATGTGGATCCATCCCCACAGGAGTAAAAAGACAAAAACTCAGGGTTTCACACAGTGACCCAGCCAGGGCCGGCGGGACAGGGTGGAGGGGGTGGTAAAGTCCTTGCAGACAGTGACCCCACACCGCTTGCTGCTCTCACACACCCCGCCGCACTGAGCAGATTGGAGCTCTATAGCGGGGTGACAAGCCAGAGGATGAGCCAGGCCGGGGATGAGGATAAACAAGAGCCGGCGGAGCAGGGGGCAGAGTCTGTGTGGGCAGCTGCGGGAGGAGCGTCTTCTCTCCCAAGAACCATGACAGACACAGTGTGGAGATGGAAAGCGGCTATACCTTGCTAGCTCCGGCGCTCCACAGCCTCTGTCAGCCTCTCATAGTGACACAGTGAGAGTGGGTAAAGCCAGCTTGTACAGGAGTTGGGCAGTATCCTGTCTCCACTGTCCTCTTAACCCCTCCCTCACTCTGCTGCTTGTCCAATCCGATACTCTGCCTCCCATTTGTGCCCACCCACACTCCAGCCACATGCATGCACCTGCTCTCTGCTGCGAGAGGAGTTCTGTGAACAGCTGAGTGGCACTTTTCAAACAATAGCTGCCACAGCCCTGAGGGACACCAGACTGAATGGGGGAGACATAATTTGTGATCAAGACTTCTATCCCCAGAACATCCCCCCTCTCTGTTCCCACCCCTTTGTGCTATGCACCTTCTCCCCACCTCCCCCTTCTTTTCCTTCCCCCTCTCTTCCTCCATCTCCCTCTCCACTCTCTCCCCCCCCATGGGTGGTTGTGGGTGTCTGCAGACCGGGGTTTTATCAGAATCTGGAAGCTACCTTTAACCACTAGGGAGCCCCTAGGTCCTGCCCCCCATGTAAATCGGTAAATGAGTACATAGTACCCTTACTCATTCACCAAAAAAATAGAATGTACCCTAGAAATAAAAACACTCAAACTTTTGACCCTCCCTTTATTCCATTTTTTTATAAATGCCCCCTGTGTACATCCATTGTCAATTATGTTGTCCAACAATGTATGTCATGATGAATGATGGCTGCTGACCCGCACGGAAAAAAAAAAAAACAGCCCCTCACCAACACGTGACTGCTCCTGTCTCTTGCCTGGCACTGAATGACACTCTGCCCCCCCGCTTACTTAAATATGTCCATATATGGCGAATTACATCACTGAGTGACTCCACCCCTTATTACATTATTGACCCTGTGTGCACATGTCTATACGTGGTCAAAGATGTGGCTAGTTGATCCCGCCCCCTTGTTTACTTAATCGATTGGGGAGGCAGAGTGTCATTCAGCATCAGTCAAGGTACCTTAGCTCATCATGATTGACATTGACCTACATAGCTGGATGACATACTTGACTTTTTTTGGTGAATGAGTAGGAATACTATGTGTACCCCATACTCATTCACATGGGGGCAGGATCTGGGGGCCCCCTTATTGTTAAAGGGGGCTTCCAGATGCCAATAAGTGCCCCACCCACAGACCTTGTCCTCATCGACATGGAGACAAGGTGTTTTACCAGGGGGGCCCTTCCTAGCAAAGTACTCCCCCATGTTGAGGGCATGTGGCCCAGTATGGTTTACGAGGAGGGCTTGCATGCACACCTTCCCTTTCCTGGCCTGCCAGGGTGCATGCTCAGATAAGGTTCTGGTATGGAATTTGAGGGGAAGGACCTCATGGCATTCATTTTTTATGTTTTTGGAATGGGATCCCTCTTAAAATCCATACCAGACATATGGACCTGGTATGGATTGCGAGGGACCACCAAGCTTTTTTTTTTCACTGACTACTCTCTGACTTAGATTCTGCTGCAATTTCCCCAGCTGACAGCAGAGATGAGTTACTGGTTGTTAGGATGCCGGTGGGTGCTGACTCCTTAACATCCAATGACCCATCCCTGCTGGCTGACAGCAGGGATGAATCAAAGCGCAGTAGTATTAAAAACCCATCAAAATGGAACCAAAATACATTACATAATCACACTAAAAATCAAGTCACAGCCGTACTAGTGTGAAGCTAACCTCAAAGCATCTAGTTTATTTATTTTGCATATGAGTTTCACATTCACCCATTTAATTGTAATCTTCTTTTTCCTTTTTTTTTGTAATGAATAGGCATGTAGCAAAAGCCTTTTTTGCTTCTCTTAATTGAACATCTGTGGAATTCAATTAAATATTATCCTTGTGATATATACTTAATAACACATGTACTATAAAAAAAGTAAAATCATATTTTTGCATAAGAATGCTAATTTTTTTCCAGAGCAATTTGACAAATATTGCATCTTCTAGTTTAATTATAATTTTTCTGCTGTTTAACAAAGTATAATTTGTTTGTCTTTACAGTACACGCAAAAACTAAATTTGCAAGGAAATTATCTAACGGTGATTCCATCAAGAGCATTCATTGCAACGCCTTACTTAACTCATCTTAGTCTATACAACTGCAGCATCGAAACAATAGAAGAAGGAGCTTTCAGAAGCCTTGGACGTTTGTTGCATCTTAACCTTGGCTCCAACCATATAAGTTTCATATATCAGGAATCTTTTGATGGACTTTCATCTCTGCAATATTTAAACCTCAAGAAAAATCACCTTGAGGAGATAAGGCCAGGAGCATTTAGCCAGTTAGGTCTTTTGAACTTTCTTAATATTGGCAATAATTTCTTGGTCTATTTACCAGATATGTTGTTTCAAGGACTGATGCAGCTTAAATTGTTGTGTCTTTCTAACAATATGATTAACATTATATCATATGAGGCATTTGCAGGCCTACCCAACCTTAGAAGGCTAAGTCTCGACCACAATGAACTTCAGTACTTTCCAACAGAGGCCATCTCTAGACTGTCTGGTCTCATAAAGTTAGAAATGGGATGGAATCCAATGACATTTATTCAAGAAGAAGCTATCCACATGACATCCCTCAAACAGTTATATATTAATAATATGGCATTACAGGAAGTATCTTTCAAAGCATTTGAAAAAAGCAAACAGATTTCTTTAATTGACATCAGTAACAATCAGATTAGTACATTACAACCACTGGCAGGGGTTGAACAGCTGAAATATCTAAACTTGACAGGTAATAATGTACCTTGTGATTGTCAAATACAGCCATTCAAACTTTGGGCAGACATAAAAAGACTGAAGGTTGATCTATTTTGCTTTGGCCCCAATCATTTTCATGGAGATCACCTAGACTCTCTGAGAGCAATTGACCTAAAATGTGGAATTTTTCCTGAGGAAACTCACAATATTTTGCCAGCCACGAAAAAGACACCTGAAAAAAATCTATGTCCAATGAGCTGCAACTGCAAATCTGATGTTAAACATGCCATATGTGGAAATAAATTCTTAAGACAGGTACCCCGAGGTTTTCCTAAAGACACCAGCTTGATTGATCTACGTGGAAATGTATTTAATGTTATTCCTAAAAGAGCTTTCTTGGATATGCAAAATGTAGTTTCTCTTCATCTCCAGCATTGTGATATTAAGGACCTTCAACCAGAAGCATTTCTAGGAATGAAGAATTTGATATACCTCTACCTGTCTAATAATCAGATTTTTGCTTTAAATCCTGATGTCTTTCAGGGAGCACCAAACATTGGATATCTTTTCTTAGACAATAACAAGTTTATTAAGGTTCCAAGGGAAATTTTTGGACTACTTCCAAATCTTTTATCCCTTCACATGCAGCATAATTCTATTACTTCACTTTCAGACATGACTGGTGCAGAAAAACTACGCTCGTTATATTTAACACAAAACAACATAAGTTCTATTACATCCACAGCTTTTAAAAATATGATGTTTCTAGAAAAACTCTATCTAGATGAGAATAAGTTGAAAGAGGTGCCAACACATGCACTCAAAGGATTGCCTATGCTGACAGAGTTAAGACTGTCCAAGAATCCTATCAGAAATATTGGAAACGGTGCCTTCTTGGCAATATCTCGGTCACTGCAGCATTTGTATCTCAATGACATGGGACTATTAAAGGTAAAGTACTATATTTGAAAAACATAGCAAATATGAGAACTATTGTACTTTTGTAATTGTTTTAAGTCAAAAGGACATCTTTCTGAAATTCTTTACATCTGTGAGTATATCCGTACTTCTGATTCTCTCTCTGTGTTCTATTGAAAACATCCATTCTTGCTTGCTGTCATTGCAATAGCAATGTAACCTTTGTCTATATGGATATTCTGTGCCCACATTTAACCCTATTGTGTCCAAATAAGCACACCAAAGTGTGTTTCTACTGTCATAGCAAAACACAAAATTTCATGAGACTCATACTTACCAATTTTTTCTCGCCTAAGACCTGAAGAGCTCAATTTCAAGCACACCTGGACTGCATTTGCAGCACCAGGTGATAGGAAAGGATATCAGGAACTTTGTCCCTCTGACAACATCACACTGGGAAGCACGAGGGATATATTTAGACCATTGAAGCCTCCCTAAAGAAATCTTTCACCACTAAGAATGAGTGAAATTGGTCGGGTTCTATTTTCAGAAGTTTTAATGAATCCTGTTAGAAATTCAGTGACCTCAAACATGGCAGCAATTGGAGTCTATTGGGGATGAAAACTTTCAATTCTAAATTTTAAGGGCTAATAGGCAAGTTACTATCAAAATGCCAGGCTTCAATAAGTCTGTTTAATGGGAAAAGAGTCTATTCCATGCATTTCAATGTGAAAAAACCCCCCACAAATCCCTTAACCACTTGATGGCCAACATAACTATTAAAATGTCCTGTCAGCAAGTGGTTAGACCATTATCATGGCTATAGTTGCAGCCATTATCCTGGTACCTTTTTTTCAACTACTGATCAGCTTTCTTGTCCAAAAAGTGCTTTGGGTGGCTGAAGCTTCCCTCCTCCTGCTGCTGTCCGCAGTGGTTCCTAGGCTCTCTTTTCTCTGGGGAGACATAGGAAAAGTTTGAGACTTTAAATGAAGCTCACATGGACATGTGTCACCATCCCTGTTCAATAGCATAGAGGGGAGGGAGTTTGGGACTTTCAATGAGGCATGTAGCCAACAGTCAATGTAGTGAGCATAGACATAGTATAAATGCATATGCAAGGTGAATGTACATAAAAAACAATCTTTGTTAAATTATCCAACGACAATTGTAGCCCATGTGTCAGGTCCCACACTTACCAGACAGGTGAGTCCGCTTGGGCAGAGGGTAGGCTCCCTTACGTATCCGACTCGGGGCCCCTGATAGAGCAGACAGGAAGCCCGCGAGTACGGAGTGGTATGAGGGCCTGGTATATGGATCCTGGAGAAAGGTGGTCTTTCTAGCAGCAGGTAGAACTCAGGAACACTGGAACTGATGCTGAGCAGGAGCTTACTAGGCTGGTCACACACAGGCAGAGGTCGGCAACGGGCAGCAGAAGTACAAAAGGAGCAGGCAAAAGCGGGGTCAAACAAGCCGGGGTCGGGTTCAGGCAGCAATCAGGGAGGTCCAAAAGGCAAGCCGGGTTGTAACAGGTCAGAACTTCAGAGATACGGAACACAGAGAGGATCACGGAACTTTGGCACAGAGCTGTTGATCAGGCAGCACCGATCAGGGATTGAGGCAGACCTAAATAGGCACATGCACGCGCCAATACGCCCAGATGCTCACGCACCCGCGCGCGCCCGAGCACGCCCACGAACACCGGTGTGCATGCCAGCACCACCAGGCACACCTGCAGTAATGCCCATAGGCAGACGCGCGCTAGCGCAAATGCGCATGCGTGCCCGGATGCCACCCTGCACACCATGGCCGGCCGAACTAGACACGCCGGCGCCCCCAGGAACACGTGCCCCAGCATGCACAGGAACACGTGCACTAATGCGCCCCGGCGCGCACCAGCGCCCAACCAGGTAACCTCTCTGACAGTGCCCCCTCCTCAAGGGCAGACTCCAGATGCCCAGCTGGGCCATCTTCGAGGCATGAGAAGCTTTAAATGACTGAAGGAGCTCCCTGGCATGCAAGTTGCTTTCTGGTTCCCAAGAGTTGTCTTCAGGCCCATAGCCCTTCCACTTTACGAGGTATTGGACTTGATTGTGTCTTCTTCTGCAATCTAAAATTGCCTCCACCTCAAACTCCTCTTCGCCGTTAACTAGGATAGGCTTGGGTGGACCGATAGTGTGGCCAACAAAGGAATTGGGAGTGAGCGGCTTCAAAAAGGGACACATGGAAGACTGGATGTATCTTCAGGGCGTTAGGTAGGTCAAGTTCATAGGCCACGTTGTTAATTTTCCTTTTAACCAAGAAAGGACCCAAGTATTTAGGGCCTAGTTTTCTGGACGGACAGGCCAACTTTAGGTTAGTGGTGGATAACCAGACTGGGTTGCCAGGTTCCAGGACAAGCTCTCCGCGTCTCTTCCTGTCAAACATCCTCTTGTAACCTTCCTGAGCTTTGGCCATGGTATTCTGCAGTAATTTGTTGTTTGTTGAAAAAAAAGTCCAAGGTTTCGGACACTGCAGGGACAGAGCACTCAGGTATTGACCCAGGCAAGAAGGATGGATGGAAGCCGTAATTAGCATAGAATGGTGATTGGTTGATAGCTGAGTGCAGTGAGTTATTGTAGGAGAACTCTGCGATGGGAAGCAGGGAAGCCCAGTCGTCCTGGGAGAATGCAGAGAGACAGCAGAGGTATTGCTCCAAGGTCTGATTCGTCCTTTCAGTTTGTCCATTTGACTGGGGATGATAGGGCGAAGAGAATGCCAATTCAATCTCCAAGGAGCTGCAGAGGGCTTTTCAAAATCTGGAGGTGAATTGGACACCTCGGTCAGAAGGTTGGTTGGTATTCCATGCAATCTGATAATTTCTTTGATAAAGATGGTAGCAGTTTCCATAGCTGAGGGGGTGCTCTTCATGGGGAGGAAGTGGGCCATTTTAGACAGCCTGTCTACCACAACGAAGATGGAAGAGAAACCTTCTGATGGGGGGAGTTCAATGATGAAGTCCATTGAAATCATGGTCCACGGCCTCTCTGGGACCGGTAAAGGTTTTAACAGACCCCATGCCCTTGCCCGGCTATTCTTACTTCTGGCACAGGTATTACAAGACTCAACATATTCCTTGCAGTCTTTAACAAGGTGAGGCCACCAGAAGGTACGTTGTACTAGATCGATTGTCTTTCGTGCGCCAAAGTGACCGGCCAATTTGTGGTCATGGCACAAGTTTAACACCCATACTTTTAGCTCCTCAGGGACCACAATTTTGTTTTTGTACTAGAACAGCCCGTCTTTGGTACAAGCTTCAGCAGGTGATGTCATTCCCATAGAGGCCCGTCTAATCTGAGAGACCAGATCTTCTTGCAACAGCAGGAAATTCCCAGAAGGGAGGATGGTGTCTGGAGGTAGGGTTTTTTCAGAATCAAGGAACATGCGGGAGAGAGCGTCAGATTTGACATTCTTGGATCCGGGTCTGTAGGTGATGTGGAATAGGAATCGGGAAAAAAAAAGTGCCCATCTGGCTTGCCGGGGTTTTAGTCTCTTAGCCGTTCTCAGATATTCTAAATTTTTTATGGTCTGTGTAGACCAAAATGGGGTGAGCAGCACCCTCCAAAAGATAACGCCATTCTTTCAAAGCTGCCTTAATGGCTAGAAGTTCCCAATCTCCCACGTCGTAGTTTCTTTCAGAGGAAGAAAGTTTACGTGAAAAGAACCCCACAGGGTACAGGAGCGCTTTGGCGCCTTGTCTTTGTGAGAGCACGGCTCCTACCGCAACTTCGGAAGCATCAACTTCTAATACGAAGGGTAAGGTTGGATTGGGATGTTTAAGAATTTTGGCTGAAGTAAACAAAGCCTTGAATTTTTGAAAGGCCAATTGCGCCTTAGGGGTCCAGCAAAACCGGGTTCCTTGTCTGATGAGTTCAGTAATGGGAGTTATTATAGAAGAAAATCCTATAATGAACTTCCTATAAAAACTGGCGAAGCCAATAAAGCGCTGTACTCCTTTTTTGTCTACAGGTGCAGGCCAATCCAAGATTGGAGATACTTTTTGCGGGTCCATCTTGATACCCTCGGGAGAGATAACCAGGCCTAGGAACTGAATAGATTGGAGTTCAAACTCACATTTTTCGAGTTTGGCATAAAGCCCATGTTGTCTGAGTCGGGTAAATACATTTCGTACGTGTCTGCGGTGGTCAATCAGGGAAGCAGAGAAAAACCAGGATATCGTCCAGATAGACGATGACGTACAGGTCCAGGAAGTCATGGAAGACATCGTTGACGAAGTGCTGGAAGGTGGCTGGTGCGTTACACAGGCCAAAGGGCATGACGAGGTACTCGTACTGCCCGAATTGAGTACGAAAGGCCGTCTTCCACTCGTCCCCCTCCCTTATGCGGATCAAATTGTAGGCTCCGCGGAAATCCAGCTTGGTGAAGATGGTAGCGGATCCTGATCTTTGAAATAGTTCAGGTACTAGAGGTAACGGATATCTGTTCTTTATAGTAATCTTATTTAATTCCCGGTAATCGATGCAGGGATATAAGGAGTGATCCTTTTTTTCAATGAAGAAGATGCCCGCCCCTGTTGGAGATGTGGAGGGACAAATTAATCCTTTATTTAGGTTTTCGTCGATATAGGTTTTCAAGGTGCCCAGCTCCTGCTCAGTTAGGGAAAAATCCTCCCGAAGGGAACTTCAGTTCCGGGTAAAAGCTCTATTGGGCAGTCGTAGGGTCTGTGTACCGGGAGAGTCTCTGCCCCCTTCTTACTGAACACATCCAGGAAATCCAGGGTTCGGGAAGAGTTTGATAATACTTGGCATCCGAGTCTAAGCAAAGGCATTGAGATGGTGTCATGGGTGTTCCCAACAAGCAGTATTGTTTGCAATAATTGGACAAAAATGGATCTTGCCTGTGGACCAGTCAATACTGGGATTGTGAGCTTGTAGCCAAGGCATTCCCAAGATGATTGGAAAGAGAGGAGAGGAGATGACATCCAGGCGTAAAAGTTCCTGATGTTCTGGGCCAATAGTGGGTCTCCTGGGTAACTGGTCCGGAGCTGAGGGTGGAGCCGTCTGCTAAGAACACTGCCAGTCCCTGGGCCTTGGGTTGGATAGGAATATTATGGTTTTCAACGAAGGTTCGGTCAATGAAACCACTGCATGCTCCAGAATCAATAATGACCGATACTGGGATGTTCCTTCCAGGTAGCTGTAACATAACAGAATGTGTTAAATGGTTACCGGATCTGGGTGAGACAGGTGCACACAAAGAAGAGGACGGCAGGCACTTACATCTCTTGTTGGGGCAGGCCCTTACAAAATGTCCTGGTTCTCTCCAATACAGGCACAGATTGAGTGCGTGTCTGCACGTCTTCTCTTCTGGGGTCAGAGAGGAACGGAGCAGCCCCAGCTGCATGGGTTCTGGAGCTTCCTGGGCCGGAACAGATGAGATGGGAGAAGCTTGATTTGGGGCACTAAGAACCCTGGGCAACATCCAAGTGAGACGTGGGTGGCCAACGGACCTCTCAGAACGTCTCTCTCTAAGACGGCGGTCAATCTGGATTGACAGGTTTATGAGCTCATCCAGCGTCTGAGGTATCCCCACACATGCCAATTCATCTTTAAGGGGGTCGGATAACCCCAACCGATATTGGTGAAGCAAGGCAGCGTCATTCCACTCCGTATCAGAGCTCCAATGTCTGAACTCTACAGTGTAGTCTTCGGCCGCTCTGCGACCTTGCTGCAGAGAGTGCAAGGTGGCTTCTGCAGTAGCTGTTAGTTGGGGGTCCTCGTATAGCTGAGAGATCGCTAAGAAGGGGTCATCCAAGGAATCCAGAGCTCTGGATTTTTGCTCCAGTAGATGGTGGGCCCAGGTCTGAGGCTCGCCGGTCAGAAGTGATATAACGAACCCCACCTTAGTGGCTTCCAAAGAAAACGTACGGGGTTGTAAGGCAAAATAAAACTCACATGCGTTGCGGAATGCCCGGAACTTGCAACGTTCTCCAGAGAACTTTTCAGGTGTAGGCACCCTGGGCTCCGGGGGGAGCATTACTACAGAGGGTGCTGCGGAAGGGCCGGCAGGTGCTGCTCCCTGAGGAGATGCTGAGAGGGCCTGGACCTGTCCTTCCAGTCTTGTATAGCCTTCTTGTAGGCTTTTAACTGCCTGGGTGAGGCCCGCTAGGTGCCTGCACAGTTCATCCATGGGGAGGCCCCCTGCCCGGACTCAGTCATAACTGCCTGATACTGTCAAGTCCCACACTTACCAGACAGGTGAGTCCGCTTGGGCAGAGGGTAGGCTCCCTTACGTATCCGACTGGGGGCCCCTGATAGAGCAGACAGGAAGCCCGCGAGTACGGAGTGGTATGAGGGCCTGGTATATGGATCCTGGAGAAAGGTGGTCTTTCTAGCAGCAGGTAGAACTCAGGAACACTGGAACACTGGAACTGATGCTGAGCAGGAGCTTACTAGGCTGGTCACACACAGGCAGAGGTCAGCAACGGGCTGGCAGCAGAAGTACAAAAGGAGCAGGCAAAAGCGGGGTCAAACAAGCCGGGGTCGGGTTCAGGCAGCAATCAGGGAGGTCCAAAAGGCAAGCCGGGTCGTAACAGGTCAGAACTTCAGAGATACGGGACACAGAGAGGATCACGGAACTTTGGCACAGAGCTGTTGATCAGGCAGCACCGATCAGGGATTGAGGCAGACCTAAATAGGCAGATTGGCGCCAAACGCCGCGCTCATGCACGCGCCGATACTCCCAGATGCCCGCGCGCTCGCACGCACCCGAGCGCGCTCCCGAACACTGGCGTGCACGCCAGCACCACCAGGCACGCCTGCAGTAATGGCCATATGCGAACGCGCATGCGCGCGCGTCCAGACGCCACCCTGCACACCATGGCCGGCCGGACTAGACACGCTGGCGCCCCCAGGAACGCGCACCCCAGCACACACAGGAACACACGCATTAACGCGCCCCGGCGTGCACCGGCGCCCAACCAGGTAACCTCTCTGACACCATGTTATAACATGATAAAACAATTCGTAGGTTCAGTACCCACAGCAATAATACAATAAGCAATAATGAATGTCAAAAGCGAAACATTAGTACATGATAAAAAACCAGAAGGATTGCAGCACAATATGCTCTACACGTTTCGTGAAATGTCACTTCTTCAGGAGCAGGTGCAATCCAGCTCTAAAAAGAAAGTATAAATACATCAAGAACAATCTATCTGGATAGTAATTAAATATTAGTCCAGATAAGAGTGATGTCAGAACTTGATTGTCAAATACGGCACCAACAGTCAGGGCTCACCCCATGTGTGTCCACCAGAACTGAGGGGGCCATACCAATACACGACAGGTTGCAGCGTGAAGACCATAAAGAAAATACAGATTAGACATGTGCGTTTCGTTCCGAATCGAAATTCGGACGAATTTTTCATTATTCGGAAATTCGGATGCATCCGAATTTCCGAATTACAAAAGTGATGAATTTAAACAAATAAAAAAAAAAAGCGAACAAATTCGAATCAAATTCGAAAACAAATTAGAATCGACTTCGAAAACATAATCAAATTCGAAAACAAATTTGAATCGAATTTGAAAACAATAGAAATCGATTTTCTAAAAAATACAATAAAATAGAATATAAAATCATAAAGAAATAGAATACATATATATAATATTTTTTTAATTCTGTTTTATTGTTTTTCTATGCTTTTCTTTTCTTTTCTATTATTTTCTATTCTTTAATAGTCTTTTCTATTCAAATTCGAATTCATTCTATACGAAATTCGAATTTCGGAACATGGCTTTTGAAGATCGAATTTCGTATAGAATGAATTTGAATTGGAATAGAAAAGATTAGAATAGAAAAAAAAAAATAGAAAAGAATAAACTAGAAAAACATATATTGTATTTTATTCTATTCTGTTCTATTGTTTTTCTATTCTATTCTTATTTATTATTTTCTATTCTATTCACTTCTATTCAAAATCATTCTATACGAAATTTTAATTTTGGAAAATGGATATATATATATATATAGATATATATATCTATATATATATATCTATATATATATCTATATATATATATATATATATATATATATATATATATATATAGATATATATATCCATTTTCAGAAATTCTAATTTCGAAAATTGAATTTAGAATAGAAGAAAATAATAGAAAAGAATAGACTAGAAAAACAATAGAATAATATATATATATATAAAGTTCCAAAGGTTGCTACACTTAAAAATCTGTTGCTTTATTCCATCAAATCTTTAGAAAAAGATTACAAAGCAAGTAGAGTCATTCCAAACAGAATCATTACAATCATTTGTTCAGACAAAGATTAAGTTTCAGGCTGATTTGTTCACACCCTTCCTTAGATCAGTCAGAACACATCTGAACTTTATTTTTATATATACAAGGTCGTGGGAGGGCCTGTTTGCTGACACTAGATTAAAAGCTGTGTGTGGTTCTCCTCTACATATATATATATATATATATATATATATATATATATATATATATATATATATATATATATATATATATATATATTTTTTATTCTCTTCTATTGTTTTCTATGCTATTTGTTTCTATTATTTTCTATTCTATTCTAATCTTTTCTATTCAAACTTGATTTCAGTCTATATGAAACTCGGATTTCAGAAGATGTTAGAAGATTAGATATAGATATAGATATAATATTTTTTTTCTATGCTATTCTTTTCTATTCTAAACTTTTCTATTCGAATTTGAATTCATTCTAGACGAAATTCGAGAATGAATTTGAATAGAAAAGATTAGAATAGAAAATAGGCTAGAAAAACAATAAAACAGAATAGAATAAACTATAACTATATATATATATATATATATATATATATATATATATATATATATATATATATATATAATGTTTTATTCTATTCTGTGCTATTGTTTTTCTAGTCTATTCTTTTCTACTCTATTCTAATATTCTAATCTTTTCTATTCGAATTCAAATTCATTTTATACGAAATTAAAATTTCTGAAGATGGTTATATATATATATATATATATATATATATATATATATATATATATATATATATATATATATATATATATAATTTTTTTCTATGCTGGTCTATGGTTATTCTTTTCTATTATTTTCTAATCTTTTCTATTTGAATGCAAATTCATTCTATACGAAATTCGAACTTCGGAAAATGGTTATAGAGAAATAGAATGAAATCGAATTCTAATAGAAAAGACTAGAATAGAAAAAACAATAGAACAATATATATAAAACATCTTCCGGAATTGGAAGTTGGTACAGAATGAATTTGAATTTGAATAGAAAAGATTAGAATAGAATATATTATATTTTTTTCTATTCTGTTCTATTGTTTTTGCATGCTATTCTTATTTTCTATTCTATTTGAATCTTTTCTATTGGAATTCGATTTCATTCTATATGAAATTCGAATTTCGCAAAATGGTTATATATACCGGTAGTTTACTTTTTCAAATTCAGTCAAATTTTTTTCGAATGCAGTAGAATTTTTTTCGAATTTGATATTTTTTTTTCAAATGCGGTCGAATTCGAATACGAAACTAAACGAATCCCGAAAACGAATGTAACGAATGCAACTAAAACGAAACTAATTTAGTTAAATAATGAATCGAAACTAAACTAAACAAATGTTTTCATCCTGCACATGTCTAATTCAGATATCCATATTAGAGTCACTAGTGGCTTAATTGACCGTCCAAAAGGATCTTATAAAAATAATAATGTATATATGTAGATAGTGTAAATATAATTTTACCAAAAGAGTATGAATTATCAGAATCTAAATGAGGATTAAAGTCTATATATGGATAGACTACTGCTGGAATCTCAGCCCAGTAGGGGAGAAGGGGAATAGGTAAGTAAAATGAAGTGGCTGTGTGCATGGTATGGTAGTGACCTTTAAAAGCATAAAACAATGTGAATCTAATGCCAATGTGTATGTGAGATAACATAAATATACAGTGAGACAAAAAATATGATATAGTGAATATGGAAACCTCTGTGGGAGTAATCCCACAGCGATAGGGAGGGGAACTGGTGTGTGTAGACAAGGAAAGGGAGTGAAAAATAGCTCGTCCTGAGCCAATTACCTTGTATTTGCTGTTGTGTGTGTAACCAAAAGAGTGTCACCCAGTGGGTCCAATAGTAAATCAAAACAGTAGTCCTCTGCAAGGGGGGGTTGGTGTAAACCCCATGAGGCATGCATGGAAAGTGGCCCCCAGCGCCATGCGGCGCACTTATGAGGGAGTGCGTCATCACCTAAACGGCAGAAGCCGATCAGGTGTGTGACACCAAAGGGCTCCATTGTAAAAGAAACGCCAGATGGCAAACCACGTGTCTGCATGCAAACGGCACTTCAGTGAAGCTTTGGGAGGAGTGGCGCCGAACCCATCTCCGCCCCCACATGTGAATTATGAAGGGCAGCCGGGATGCATCGCAGTTCCCGGAAGTGGACAGAGAACGGGCAGCCGTGCGAAAAATAAAACTGGCCATGAACCTGGAACACATGAATTGTAACCCAAACATGAAAGAGTAAACAAATAAACATGAATTATGGAACCCAATGTAGATGCGAACAGCACCCTCGATGCCTATATAGTAAAGACATCAAGGGATATGTCACTTACAATTGACTGTGGCAACACACCTCCATCCCTGTATAGATTACATAGGAAAAGTTTGGGTCTTTAACCGCTTAAGGACCGGAAGGATTTGTCCCTTAATGACCAGAGCACTTTTTACAATTTGGCACAGTGCTGTTTTAACTGGTAATTGCGCTGTCATGCAATGCTGTACCCAAACAAAATTTGCAAGCTTTTTTTTGGTGGTATTTGATCACCTCTGGGATTTTTATTTTTTGCGATATAAATGAAAATATAAAAAGGTGAAGCTGCGCTAAATAAATTGACCTGTGAAATGCTGACCAATAAAAATTGAACAAGTGCACTCACAGCTAAAGAAAGAAGAAAAAATAATATATAAAATTTGTGATAGTAAGTGTACTGACAAAATTTAAATCCAATATGGAAGTGAATCCACTTAAATTAACATGAAAATATACCAATAAGACAGATATAAAAACTACATTTGAAAGAAACAGCATCTGATAATAATGTGACTGAACAGTAAAAGTAAACACCTATAATCATGTGAATGACAATTAATCGCAAAAAGTAACAGTGGTGAATACTAAACTCCACCCAGAGAATAATAAATATTCAAAAATGACAAAAAATGAGTCCATATGTATTAATGGTGACTATTAAAGACAAATCAAAAAATAGTTCATGCACAATGTATTAGTGGCTCATCCACGGTGATAAGTAATCCAGACACCCCAGAAACTGAAGAGATAGGAAAGTGCCTCCACCTGAGCACACGCTGCCGCTTACCGGGTAAAACTGGTCCCTTTTTACAGGTGACCACGGAGCGCAGATGGCTTATAACCCAGCCTGGGGTCTCTGTACCATACACCAACCACCTCAGCCTCAGCAATGGTAATCCTCATCCGAATATGGCACGGTTAATAGATCCCCAAAAAACAACAAAAGGCATGCATAGTGTAAAACCTTTAACATTTATTGTGATTTAAAAAGATGAATGGACACACAGTTAGATTGTAACTACAACGTCCTTTGAGTGACGAAACGCGTAGGGTAAATGTTAAAGGTTTCACACTTGTATTCAGCCCTTGTATTCAGCCACATGTCTTGGGTAAAAACAATGTCAATAAGCGTATATTCATTGGTTTACGCAAAAGTTATAGCGTCTACAAACTATGGTACATTATCTGGAATTTATGCAGCTTTTAGTTTATGACTGCCTATCTCATTTCTTGAGGTGCTAAAATGGCAGGCAGTACAAACCCCCCCCCCCTCCAATATTGCTCACACATACCATAGGTATATGTGGAATTACACCCCAAAATATATTATGCTTATCCTGAGTATAGGGATACCACATGTGTGAGATGTTTTGGGAGCCTAGCCACGTAAAGGACCCCAAAAACCAATCACCGCCTTCAGGATTTAAGGGCGTAAATTTTTGATTTCACGCCTCACTACCTATCAGTTTTGGAGGCCATAAAATGCCAAGATAGCACAAAAACCCCCCAAATGACCCCATTTTAGAAAGTAGACACCCCAAACTATTTGCTGAGAGGCATGTTGAATCCATGGAATATTTTATATTTTGCCACAAGTTTCAGGAAAATAATTTTGTTTTGTTTTGTTTTTTTACACAAAGTTATCACTAAATTATATATTGTTCAAACATGACATGGAAACATGTGGAATTAGACCCCAAAATACATTCTGCTACTTCTCCTGAGTACAGGGATACCACATGTGTGAGACTTTTTGGCAGTCTAGCTATGTACAGTACCCCGAAAACCAATCACTGCCTTCAGGATTTCTAAGGGCGTACATTTTTGATTTTACTCCTCACTGCCTATCACAGTTTCGGAGGCCATGAAATGCCAAGATAGCACAACCCCCCCCCCCCCAAATGACCCCATTTTGGAGAGTAGACACCCAAGCTATTTGTTGAGAGGCATGTTGAGTATTCTGCAGATTTCGCTTTTTGTCACAAAGTTTTGAAAATTGAAAAAAGAAAAAAAAAAGTTTTTTTTTTGAAGAAAGTCTTCATTTTCAAAAACAAATGAGAGCTGCAAAATACTCACCATGCCTCTTAACAAATACCGTGGGGTGTCTACTTTCCAAAATGGGGTCATTTGGGAAGGTTTTGTGCTATCTTGACATTTCAGGGCCTCCGAAACTGTGATAGGTAGTGAGGAAGTGAAATTACCATTTTTACGCCCTTAGAAAGCCTGATGGCAGTGATTGGTTTTCAGGGTCCTGTACATGACTAGTTCAAGAAAAGTGTGAAAAGAAACGGGAAAGAGACAAGTAGTTTAAATAGAGGAACAAACCATGGTATTCATATGCTATATAGACTTTTTTTAAAGCAAAAAATATATAAGGATAGAAAAAATACCTTCTAAGCACCATAAAATAGTGTTTAAAAAGATAAGAGACAACATTGTCACTCTAAAAAACTGGACAACTAAGACGTAGCTGTAAACATGTAGAAACCGCATAATACATGAATCACGTATATTTCCATGTATCAGAGCCACGATCTATAGGTGGATTTTATCCTGAACACAGAGCCATACTTGTCCCTTTCGGGCTGGTTGTATGCTACAAGGATTTCCACAGATGACAACCAATTGAAGGACTGATTGTCCAGGGCTACCTGATACCTGAGGAAATAGTACACCGCTAATTTTGATCAGTAGCATGAGACTGCAGCTAAATACCGATTAGTTATAAGGTTATTAAAAGGAAATCCTTAGGTATTAGTGCAGATAGATCAGCAACTGTATTGCATGAAATGGGGATCCCGTTTAGAAAAATCCAGTTAAATGAAGTGTCATGACTGTGAAATCAAGTTGAGAAAAATGTCCTCCTAAAAATTGTGTTGAAATAGCCAATAGATACATACATGGATTCCCGCCTGGCCTATAGCAGATTAAAGGCAAGGAAGTGGTTCTGTTATGCTGACTGGGCGTCATATGAGATCCAGCAGGATAACATGCCGGCGAGGGCTCGCAGCACAGCGATCGCGAGTGCGGCATGTCAGTCTGACACGCCGCATCTCCAATCATGATAAGAAGCCTCTGTCAGAGACTTCTTACCACGTGATCAGCTGTGACCAATCAAAAACAGCATTCCTCAGTTCGCACTGACAGGAAGAGCTGATCGGTGGCTCTCCCTGTCAGAGGGGGGTTCTGTGCTGATAATCAGTACATTGATCAGCACAGCCCCATCAGATGTGCCAAAAAGGTACCCAGTCAGTGCCCCCTCAGGATCGCCTATCAGTGCCCAATAAAGTGCCAATCAGTGCAATATAGTGCCCACCACAGTGCCAGTCAGTGCCCATCACATCATCATCAGTGCTGCCCATCAGTGCCACCTGCCAGTGCCACCTGTCAGTGCCAATCAGTACCGCCTATCAGTGCCAATCAGTACTGCCTATCAGTTCCAAACAGTGCCGCCTATCAGTTCCCATCACAGCCGCTTGTCAGTGCCCATCAGTGCCGCCTGTCAGTGCCCATCAGTGCTGCATGTCAGTGCCGACTATTGGTGTCCATCAGTGCTGCATATCAGTGCCCATCAATTCTACATATCAGTGCCTCCTCATCAGTGCCACCTTATCAGTGCCAACCCACAGATTGTAAGTGGAGGTCCGGTGCGGTCTGGTGGGGGAGCGGTGTGGGTGAGGAGAGTGGAGGAGTACACTGGGAGCCCGTCCGGATACAAGGAAGCCAGGAGTACTTGGTAATAAAGTAAGGTGACCTCCAGGGGATTAAAGGCAGCTCCTGGAAGGTAAACTAAAGTCTACTGATCACCAGGTAAAAAGGCTTTTTGAACTTTTAATCGCTAGTGCTTATGCTATATCGCACCCTGGTGACTCTGGACTCTTTGGCTATTACCAAGTGCCTTGTGTCCAGGTAGAGCGGGATCTGCTGTGTTAAAATTGCGGCTGCAGGGTCCATGCATGCCTATTGAATGTATCAGATTGCCTTCCAGGGCTTGGAAGTTTTGCTGTACCATATTTCTCCTAGGCCTCGATAATGACTGAATGTGTTTGTCATGCAAGTCTGGATTTATCCCCTGATTGGTCATATTTTAACCTGCTATGCTAAATTGCTGCCATATGGTTTCTAGTAATTAAGGGGAATATGAGAGGACGTACGCAGAAAGCGACGGAACCCAAAACCCCAAAAGAGAGTTTAAACTCTAGCATGATTCAGAAATATTTAACAACAAAGGAGGGGAACTCCAAAAGCCCAGGACTGGAAAAAAAACAGCAGGGTTGAAAAGAAAAAAAGAAAGAGTCGTCGAAAAAAAAAGGGGACCAAGGAGATAAAACCAGGGAAGACATTGGAATAGAAAGGGAATTTGACTCAAGTAGTATGGAAGAACAGAGGAATATACCACAAATGCCAACTAAAATGCAAATGGTGGAAATGTTTGCTAAACTAGAAGATTCGATAAAAAGTGAGATCTCTAATGTAAGGACGGATATGGGCTTCTTGCTGAGGGGAGTAGAAGAAGTAGAGGAGGCGTTAGAAAAGGCTCATTGGTGACAGCAGAGGGGGGGATGACGTGAGACGTCAGATAGGAAGGGAGGAGCTGGAGGTGTGTCGGAAGCTGGCAACCTGGCAGCCTCGCTCCAACGACAAGTCAAGTGGACGAGGCAGTCAGCGTGGAGAGGCGGGGAAGCAGAGCGCAGTGTCCAACACCGCTACCAAGTGCTTGGAGTCTGGAGTCCGGATTGAACCGGGCTTAGCGGTACGGTTACAAATGACGGAGTGAGGACCCTGCTCTGCTAGCTGGATCCTCCCGCATCTCCCCCCCCTCCCCTCACTGGAGCCTGGCGGCAGGACGGTAGAAGGACGGAGAAGAGCCGTCAGAAAGCGACCTGCAGTCTGAGTCCCTATCAACCCGTAGCGTTCATCGGAAGGTCTCCCCAACGGAGATTGCAGGCATACAGCATTGGACCGTCACCTCTGATGTAAAAGAGCAGAGAACTGACGGGTGATGGTAAGAGACACAATTTCCTATCCACGTTCCCAAGGTAAGAAGAACATCTGAAACTGGCTTCCAAAGGGAAGAAAAGTAAAGGTATGAAAACTGTCTGAACAAGTTCATAAGAGACTCTATATACAGCCTGATGCATAGTTAGAAGGATACTTGATATACTATATGAGTACTATTCCTGGATAACTACTAATACTGCTGGAATGTGGGAAATGAAACGAAATGAAAAGTGGGAAATGAAATGATATTATATAACTTTATACACAACATCATAGCATTGCCAACATACCCGGAGGTACATTTCAGTTCCAATTTTGTTTTTTGTTTTTCTGTACCCTGTCATGTTACCTTGTATAAGATAAAATAAGGGAGAGGAGCAGTGGGCCTATACTCTGGAAAATACAGCATTTTAAAACCTGCGTGAACACCGCTATGCTTGCTAAGTGCCATTGCATATGTATAATCTCAATGAAACCTGGGAGTAGAGAGGCTGGCCTGTATAGAGGTGATAGGACACTTAGAAGTAAAGCACTCCTCTGCATGACTATCCCCCAGCTATTCCGGACACTCTAAAGGCGGTGCACACGTGGTATCAAAGTATAAGGACAAATAAAATTGTATAAACCACTACTTATTGACAGGTTTTCAAAATCCCTGCACAATAAACATAAGTGCCTGGAATATTAGTCCGGTTAGCGGGGACCCTGCTACACTGACGGTACTATGGGATGGAGAGGTATCAGAATGCTAATTATATCCAATTACACCATTAGTAGAGATTACTGCTGTTGCAGTACTATCGCAATAGTTTGGGGTACCTGACCTCCATCCTACGGACATAATTAATAATAATAAGGAAAAAATAAGACGTTCGTCTCTGAACTATCAGCATTAAATAAACTAAAGGATATCACAATAAATACCGAGAGTACCATAGCATCCTTTCACTTGAATTTCCTTTTGATGATCATTAAAACGTAAATTAGCACCTTACCATCCTATTGGTGACAGATGGGACAGAAGACATAAGTTAAATGAGTACAGGACTAAACTTGTGGGTGTACACTATTGTTAAACCCGAGTAACATCTGTTATACTGTATTAAAGGGAAAGCTGTATATGTTACACTGGTCACTGGGGTATCTAGCTATTTCCCTAAAAGTACATTATCTTTTGCATTTTTACTATCACACGTTGAACAACAGAAATATAAGTACCACTTACAGTAAAAATACCCTATCAATATCAATAGGAAAGAGATAGCAAAAGTATCAAAATAAGTAAGTTTAAAAGAAAGAAGTGGCAAGGTGAGGACGGAAGAGAGAATCATCAGCTTCCTCGTAGTAGTCATTCATAGTAAATAGATCAACTATTCTTAATCAGAAATAGAACTTCGGAGAGAAGACAGAATACAAAAACTACCCAGTGTTGGAACAACAAAGATCTATCTGCACTATCAAGATAAGGCGACTAAAACCTTATTCATACAGTTCACTAGAATAAATAATGATCAGAAATACAACCAAAGCAGGCAAAGGGGGCCCTCCGAAGACACCAAAAGACAACCTCACTGGAAGTACAACCGGGAGCACAATTAAGCAGTATTTAGCCAGGGAGGGGAGCCATGGGAGTGCCCAGCAAGAAGCGCAAACGTCAACCATGGGGGACAAGAAGAAAAAGGGCCAAAATGGGAAGGGAGATCAGACCCCCAATCAATCTAGAGAGTCGTCATTAATGGAAAATGTTCACGAATCATCCAGAATGACTGAACATAGGCATGATTCAGAACTCCCCTCAAAAAATGAAATCGCAGAGATGTTCAAAGCACTGGAAACCTCAATTAAATCAGAGATAAGTATGCTAAGGACAGACCTAGGTAACCTTTTGGCCAGAGTCGAGAGAGCGGAAGATATAATAGATCAACAGGAGCGAGAAATCTCTGACTTAAAAGAACAAATCAAAACAACTCAACAAAACCAGATAAAAATTTGCTATAGGCTAGAGGACCAGGAGAACAGAAGTCGCAGACGGAACTTGAGAATCCGAGGCATTCCGGAAAAAAGGGGTGAGGACTTAAGGAACACAGTAGCGGCTATCTTCTCCCCCCTTCTAGAGCTGGAGGGGGAGGATTTTCCAAGGATTCAGCGGGTACACCGTATAGGAAGACTGGATATTAGTCGAACAGAAAGAAGCCGTAACATAATCGTGAGGTTCAGATATTACGCAGATAAGGAAAATATATGGATAAAACTGAGAGGGCAAACTCCATTATTATATGAGGAGGCAAGGATCCAAGTATTCGCAGATCTAGCTAAAGACACACTGGCGAGAAGACGTCTCCTGAAGCCACTCTTGGAACAAATGATAAATCAAAACATAAAATATTCATGGGGATTTACTGCCTATTGGGCAGTAAAGATGACAGAACAGCCAGGCTGAGATTCCCGGAGGAGCTAGAGGAATTCTGCAAGAAATTGGACCTACAGGTGCCCACGACGATGGACTGGTCTAACGAACGGTGGATAGAAATGGGAATAGGATTGGTGTAAAAGAAAGGGAGAGGGAGGGGGAACCCCGGGGGGGGGTCGGGAGGATGGAGAAAATTAGTAAAGAAATGAAGGAAGGCAAGAGTAGTAAGGAGCTGATTATTACAACTGGTTGCCAGGGCACTATCGACCGGAGATCCGGCACACCAACAGCGCCACCTTTAGAGGTGGATACCAATGGAGGATTACGATTTTTGTGATCCACATTGGCCTAAGGGTCTAGAGAAGACCAAGGGGGGGATGGTTGGGAAGGTGGAAGGGGGTGGAAGGGAGGGGAAGGGGGGTGGAATAAGGGGGGGGGGGGCTACATCTCAATCTCAATAATGAGAATATGGGACATCTCTCCAAGGTCTAAGGCAAAGGGTGCGGGTCGGAAAGTAGAAAAATGATTTCAGACACAATAAAATGCATAACGTACAACGTTAAAGGCCTAAACATGGCCAATAAAAGACAATGTATTTTTAACGAGCTTAGGCTGCTTGGACCAGAGGTGGTATTCCTTCAGGAAACACACATATCACATCAATCAAGATTAAGACTATTTTCAGGGGAATACCCGGTCTGGTACCAAGGAGACACTATCTCAAATAGAACACGGGGGGTCGCCATCAGATTTGCAAAAAGAACTAGGTTTGTGCTTGAAGAGAGATTAGCAGATTCAGAAGGTAGATTAAACGGAAGAGACTATACATTAGCTAATATCTATGCACCAAATAAAAACCCGATGACATTTGTGACAAAAATTTGGGGAAAATTAACGGAGTTCAGGAAAGGACATATGATAATAATGGGGGATCTTAACTTTTGTTTTGACCCTGGTTTGGACAGTACGGCCCGGACACAGGGGAAGAATAGTGTACAATTAAGAAAGATCAAGCAAAAGCTCGCCAGTTCGCCAGCTCGCCAACGTTTTATTCCCCTGTGCACGGGTCATACTCCCGGATCGACTACGGACTGATGGACCATAGGGATATTGACAAAGTGGTTGACTCCTGGATAGGAAATATAACTTACTCTGATCACGCACCAATGTCTATGGAAATAATAATAGGAGAAGAGATGAGACATCTAGGGCAGTGGCGTTTAAATGAAGAACTGATAAGAGGGGAGGAAGGGTTCAATAGAATTAGTAAGGAACTGGAGGATTATTTTGTGGTAAATGACTCGGGAGATGTGTCTGGGTCTACTTTGTGGGAGGCCCACAAAGCTTACATAAGAGAAATCTTAATTGAGCTAGGGGCAAGAAGGAAAAAAGAGAGACGTAAGAAAATCCAAAAATTAACAAAGGAGTTAGACAGTCTAGAACAGAAACATAAAAGGCAATCAGGTCATCTCCCCCAAGAGACATATAAACAAATAGTAATCAAAAGAGCCGAGCTGAAAACATTAATGGAACAAGAAGTCAGAGCAACACATAGTAAGACTATAGGGGATAGATATCGCTGGGCCAAGAACTAGGTTTGTGCTTGAAGAGAGATTAGCAGATTCAGAAGGTAGATTAAACGGAAGAGACTATACATTAGCTAATATCTATGCACCAAATAAAAACCCGATGACATTTGTGACAAAAATTTTGGGAAAATTAACGGAGTTCAGGAAAGGACATATGATAATAATGGGGGATCTTAACTTTTGTTTTGACCCTGGTTTGGACAGTACGGCCCGGACACAGGGGAAGAATAGTGTACAATTAAGAAAGATCAAGCAAAAGCTCGCCAGCCTGCAGCTGGCGGATATATGGAGAGTGCAACATCCGCGAAAAAGGGATTACACGTTTTATTCCCCTGTGCACGGGTCATACTCCCAGATCGACTACGGACTCATGGACCATAGGGATATTGACAAGGTGGTTGACTCCTGGATAGGAAATATAACTTACTCTGATCACGCACCAATGTCTATGGAAATAATAATAGGAGAAGAGACGAGACATCTAGGGCAGTGGCGTTTAAATGAAGAACTGATAAGAGGGGAGGAAGGGTTCAATAGAATTAGTAAGGAACTGGAGGATTATTTTGCGGTAAATGACTCGGGAGATGTGTCTGGGTCTACTTTGTGGGAGGCCCACAAAGCTTACATAAGAGGAATCTTAATTGAGCTAGGGGCAAGAAGGAAAAAAGAGAGACGTAAGAAAATCCAAAAATTAACAAAGGAGTTAGACAGTCTAGAACAGAAACATAAAAGGCAATCAGGTCATCTCCCCCAAGAGACATATAAACAAATAGTAATCAAAAGAGCCGAGCTGAAAACATTAATGGAACAAGAAGTCAGAGCAACACATAGTAAGACTATAGGGGATAGATATCGCTGGGCCAAAAACTAAGTAAACACCTAGCAAAAGTAGTACAAAAGCGTAAAGTTAGGAACTTTATAGAAAAAATCCAGACTAAGGAGGGCAATATGGAGTACTCTTCTAGGAAAATAGCAGAGGTTTTTAAGAACTATTATCAGGAGCTATATTCAGTCTCCAAACAGGACACCCAGGTAAATAATAAGAGAGAGAGAAACAGCATGTATCTAAAAAAGGCAGCATTGCCGAAGATTATAGATACGGAAGGAGAAGGAATGGAAGCACCAATTTCTGAAGAAGAAGTCAGGAAAGCAATAGCAGGAATGGCCCCTGGGAAAAGTCCAGTCCCGGATGGATTTACCCTAACTTACTATAAAATATTTAAGGAAGTATTGATTCCGAGTTTGTGTCGGTATTTTAATGGGTTGGGAGATGGATACGAGATGAGCAGGGACGCCTTAAAGGCTTCCATCACAATCATACTGAAAGATGGAAAAGAGAAAACATTATGCTCAAGTTACCGTCCCATCTCCCTCCTCAATACTGACACAAAACTCTACGCAAAGATACTTGCAGAGAGGTTAAAGGGGTCAATGAACGCCCTGGTCAACCCTGACCAGGTGGGGTTTGTCCCTAAAAGGGAGGGGAAGGACAACGGGGTCAGGACACTGCCCCTCTTGCAAAAAACAGGGGAGAATGGACCCCCAGGGCTACTACTGTCAGTCGATGACGAAAAAGCTTTCGACAGGGTAGACTGGGGGTTCATGTTTCAGACCCTGGAGATCATGGGTCTTGGACCCAGAATGATTCAAAGGATTAAAACTCTGTACCACCACCCAGTGGCAATGGTGGGAGTGAATGGAGTAATGTCTCTGCCATTTGAAATTGAAAATGGTACGAGACAGGGATGTCCTCTATCCCCGTTGCTCTTTGTCCTCAATATGGAACCGCTTTTGGCAACAATACGCGCAGACCCAGACATAAGAGGCATTAAGATTGGAGAAGACAAACATAAAGTCACAGCTTATGCCGACGATGTGTTATTTTACATATCGAGCCCAGAGACCACTATGCCCAAATTAGTAAAAGCACTAAGGGAATATGGGAAGGTATCCAGTTTTCAAATTAATATGGTAAAATCAGAAATATTAATCATAAACTTAAATAAAACTGAAAGGGAGACATTGAAAAGAGACTACAGCTTCAGATGGACTAAAGAACTAAAGTACTTAGGTATTAAGCTGGCTAACTCAATTGAAAAGATGTTCACGCTAAACTACCTACCCCTGTTAGATACAGTCAGACTTGACTGTAAAAATTACGCTGGTAAGGCCATCTCATGGATAGGCCGCATAAACGTCATTAAAATGGTCCTACTCCCTAAGATCACATATATGTTCCAGATGATACCGCTACCACTGCCCCCATATTATCTAAGAAAGTTAAATAAGATAATAATGAGCTTCATATGGAAAAACAAAAAACCGAGAGTCTCCTTCAGGACCTTAAAGCAAAAGAAAATAAATGGTGGCTTAGCAGTACCGGATATTCAGACTTATTATAAGGCCGTAGTCCTGTCTAGAACGGTTGAATGGGCAAAGAGAGAGAATGAAAAACGTTGGGTAAGAATAGAGGGAAACCTCAGTAAAGCACCATTAGGAAAAATGATATGGAACCCTCCACACACTAGAAATTTAGATAAAAGCACACATGCAACAACAAGTAATGTATTTAAAATTTGGGATGGGGTATATAAGAAAGTTAATGGGGAATATAATTCACCCTTATTGGCACTAACGGATAGTAATTTTTTTTCACCAGGATTAGAAACTATAGGCGGAAAAGAAGCACTATGGGGCAAGACACAATTAAGACACATCATTAGGGAGGGCAAAATTATGACACTACAAGAACTTAGATCTGGGAGGGGGACACGGGGGTTAGATAAATGGCGGTACCTCCAGCCGTGTCACTTTGTGAGTAAACTACCAAATCCGATCAGAACAGGGGACAAATTGACGGATTTTGAGAAGCTTTGTGATATAGAAGACCCAAGAAATATAGTTTCTAAAATCTACAAAATTCTTATGAAGATGGATCAGCTGGAGATACCCCCATTTATAAGTAAATGGGAGAGTGAACTGGGCACGAGGAAAGATGAAAACACAATTAGGAGAATTTTGAAAATGATCGACAACTCAGCAATAGATGTTCAAACGGCGGAAATGAGTTATAAATGCATAAGCAGAAAGAAGCTACTTAACCCCAGAGATAACAAGCAAATACCAAAATGGGTCGGCATATTGCTGGCGGGGCTGCCAGGAGATAGGCACAATGGCGCACCTATGGTAGATATGCCCTAAAATAAAAAACTTCTGGAGGAAGATACTTGCCCTAGTCAAGAAAATAACAGGAAAAGAAGTGCCAGAAGACCCTTGGGAGGTCTTGTTTCATGGCGGAGAAGGAGACATACATAAATATAAGCAGTCACTGATCCCCCACCTCCTGAATGCTGCGAAGCGAATAATACCGAAGAGCTGGCAGAGGAGGGAAAGCCCTGAGACATGGGAGTGGATAGAAGCAGTAGAGGAAACATATAATATGGAGATGAAGGCAAGCTCGGTAGAGGACATAGGAGGTGTGAACTTAGCGGAGTGGGAGCGCTGGAAAAATTTTTTAAAAACGTGGTATTACGTTAAAGAATTGAAAGCCCTAGATTAGAGAAGGAGAGTTGGATAAATTAGACCTTGGAGAGATGGGGAGAGGGTGGTAAGGGGGGGGGTAGGTCGGGAAAAGGGGGGAGGTGGGGAATATAGAGAAGAATGTTTAGATTGTTGACTGCTTGCGCTCGACCCTTCGCAAGGATAAGTAATTCCATTAGATTGGATACATGCTTGGTTTTAACTAATCTTTTTTGATATAGCAAAGTGTCACGACGATGAGACAAAGGAGAGAGGGATGGAAGTTAAATGAACTGCAAAGTTGATTTAAGCCTCTCAAAATGGTCGACTGAAGTGACAAAAAAAAAAAAAAAGAAGTAGAGGAAAAATCAGAAAAACAAGCTCAAGAAATTTTGGAATTAAAGATGCAAATAAGAAAGTTACAATCTGACCATAGGGACATTCTATATAAGTTGGAAGATCAAGAAGATCGAGATGTAATCGAGATATAATTGTCAAATTCTATCAGTATAAAGATAAAGCTAAAATATGGAGAAGGCTTAGGGGAGTGCCCCCAATACATTAAGAGGGAGCGGTCCTCCAAGTTTTCACAGACTTGTCGGCAGAAACCTTGGCTCGGAGACGACAATTAAAACCTTTATTGGAACAATTAAGAGGGACTAATATTAAATACAGCTGGGGGTTCCCCGCATCGCTAATAGTCCAGAAGGAAGGAAGATTAAAGTTTATGGAAGAGATGGAGGACTTTTGTAAAAAATTAGACATTTCAGCTCCAGACTGCATTAGACTGCATTAGAGGGCAAGAAAGAGGGAGAACGACAGGGGAAGAAGGATCGTGGCAGAGAACGTAATGGTGTCCTGCGAAATAAATTCAAGATAAAATATGGAACTAAATGAGAGTGGGGAGTTGTGGGGGAGGGAGGGAGGACGGTCTAACAAAGTTAAATAAAGTCAAGGGGGATTGAGTGGGCTTGAGATTGGAGGGGTTTATGCCTTCTCCGTGCACCCGCTCCTGTCCCTCCTTTCCCGCCTGCAGGACACGGGTGGCCGTGGTTGGAGTCACATCCTAAGAGGGAAACCCGCAGTATGGGATCAGAGGTGTTCCAGAACTGTGGCACTAAGAGGGAAGAGGGGAGGGGGTGGGTGTTGTGGGAGGAGGGTGGTTGGAGGGAGGAGGGTGGTTGGAGGGGATTTGGGAGGGGGAGAGGTTACTCCCTAGACCGGATGAAGTTAGATTCCAATTATGGGACACAATCTACCTTTGGGATAGTAGGGGCCCTCTTTAATCCAATATGACAACAGTAGATTTTCTGACGTATAATGTTAAGGGGTTAAATACACCTGCTAAGAGGCATAGAATTTTGAAAGAAATTGTGCACTACGGGGCAGGTATGGTCTTTCTTCAAGAGACCCACCTGTCGCATGGAACAAAAGTAAAACTGTACTCCCCACATTATCCATTGTGGTACTATGGAGACTCAATGTCAAATAAATCAAAGGGGGTGGCGATTGGGATAGATAGAGGGGTGAGGTTTACCTTGGTGGACAGGCTTTGTGATCAGGAGGGAAGGTTCCTCTTTTTTAAAAGGGAAGCTATGGGAATGGAGTGTACTTTTGTGAACATATATTGCCTAAATAGTAGCCCTACAAGGTTTTTGGGGAAAATTTTAAGAAAACTGGGGGAGTTTCAAAGTGGAAGGGTAATAATTGGAGGTGACTTGAATTTTTGTATGGATCCGGTTCTGGATAGTATGTCCCATGCAGAGAGAATAAGAAAAACTCAACTAAAAGCAATAAAACACCACCTACATCAATTTCAGTTGGTGGACGTGTGGAGGTTACAACATTCAAAAACATTAGACTTCACGTTTTTTTCCCCTGTGCATGGGAGGTACATGAGGATAGATTACTGGTTAATTGAACACAGGATGCTGGACCTAGTTGTGTCTACAAACATAGAGATAACCTCTCTATCAGATAATGCCCCTGTTTCCATGACAATTAGAATCCCTGAGGTACAGAGGCAACCATATACATGGAAACTTAATAAGAACCTCCTAGATAAACAAGGGGAAGAGATTTTGAAAAGGGAATTAGAACATTTTTTTCTTGTCAATGAGACAGCTGAGATTGCAGAGATTTCCTTGTGGGAGGCCCATAAAGCCTATATTAGGGGGATATTGATATCAATGGGAGCAAGGAAGACGAAGGAGAGGAGAAAGAAGAGGGAGGAACTTATTGAGGAAATATTTATATTAGAACAGGGTCAAAAAAAGAAGAATTATAAGAATAGGAACGACAGGGAATTGCAACACGAACTGGTACTTAAGAGAGACGAGTTAAAGGACCTCCTAGATCTGGAAATGAGAGGAACCTTCAGTAGAGTAGCAAAAGGTAGATATCTGTGGGGGAACAAAAATAGTAAGACCTTTGCAAGGATATTGAGGAAAAAAAGATCAATACATTTTGTAGAGAAAATACAAAATAAAAATGGGGAAATGGTGTAAAACTCAAAAGATATTGCAGGTGCGTTCCGAGATTTCTATGAGCAACTATATTCGGTTAAGCAAGTGGGGGAACAAGGACAACAGGAAGCCCAAAAAAAAGAAAAAATGAAAAATGATGTTCAAAATGCTAATCTCCCCAGAATATCAGAGGAAGTAGAAATAACATTGGAGAGGCCAATTACAACAGTAGAGATAAATAAGGTTCTAAAAGAGTCATCTAAAAGGGAAGAGTCCAGGGCCGGATGGTTTCATGATGGAGTACCTCAAAAAATTTAGGGAAATTTTATCTCCAAGGCTATGCTCCTACTTTAATAGATTGGGAGAAAGGTTTGGACTGAGTAAGGAAGCCTCAATGGCCACCATAACTACTATTTGGAAAGAAGGTAAAGAACCCACATTGTGTTCAAGCTATAGGCTGATATCTTTGCTGAACACTGATACAAACGTTTTCGCAAAGGTATTGGACTTAAGGATGAGAGATCTAATGTCAGAATTGGTCCATCCGGACCAGGTGGGCTTTGTCCCAGGAAGGGAGGGTAAGGATAACGGGGTTAGAACCCTATTGCTTCTCCAGTCTATTCTTGTCGATTGATGCTGAAAAAGCCTTCGACCGAGTAGACTGGGGGTTCATGATAGGTGTGCTGCAGGGTATGGGGATAGGCCCAAGGATGAGAGAATGGATACAGGCATTGTATAAAAGCCCTACGGCGTCTATAAGGGTAAATGGGATTTTGTCAGCCCTCTTCATGATGTACAATGGTACGAGACAGGGGTGTCCCCTGTCTCCACTGTTGTTTGTGCTGGCGTTGGAACCACTCTTGTCGATGGTAAGGGGAAATGTGGACATAGGGGGTGTGGAGATAGGAGGGGAGGTGCATAAGCTGGCGGCATTCGCAGACGATGTGCTGTTCTATATCTCCAGACCTCGTATTTCATTAACAAATTTATTAAAGGTTTTAAAGGAGTATGGAGAGCTATTGAACTTCAAGATCAACCCAAATAAATCAGAGATTCTAAATATAAATATAAAGTCAGAAGAAGAATATAACCTGAAAGAGGAGTTTCAGTTTCCTTGGAGGAAGTTGGGAATAAAATACTTGGGGATAAGACTTACAGCATCATTGGGGGAAATCTACTAAGCTTATTAGATGAAATTAAAGTAGAGGTAAAGAGAGTAGCATCTCAACCCCTGTCCTGGATGGGCCGGATCAATGCGTTAACAATGATTATTTTACCCAAAATACTATATAAATTTCAGATGTTACCCATTTATGTACCCCCAGTGTATTTTAGGGTACTTAAAAGTCTAGTATCGAAATTGATCTGGCAGAATAAAAAAACCCAGGATCTCCCTATCAATCTTACAGAGAGGGAAAGATAAAGGCGGATTAAGTGTACCAGATTTAAAAAGGTACTATGAAGTCTTGACCCATTTGGTAGAATGGGCTAAAGAAAGGAGGGAGAAAAGATGGGTTAAAATAGAAAATATTATGGCAGACACAAATTTAGGGAAAAATATTTGGACACCTCCACAACACAGAGCACTTGGAGCTAATACACTAATGCCCCGTACACACGGTCAGACATTGATCGGACATTCCGACAACAAAATCCATGGATTTTTTCTGACGGATGTTGGCTCAAACTTGTTTTTCATACACATGGTCGCACAAAGTTGTCGGAAAATTTGATCGTTCTGAGCACGGTGACGTAAAACCTCAGGACTATTAACAGAGCAGTAGCCAATAGCTTTCCTCTCTTAATTTATTCTGAGCATGCGTGGCACTTGCGTCAGATTTGTATACACATGATCGGAATTTCCGGATTTTGTTGTCGGAAAATTTTATAGCAAGCTCTCAAAATTTGTGTGTCAGAAATTCCGATGGAAAATGTGTGATGGAGCCCACACACGGTCGGAATTTCCGACAACAAGGTCCTATCGCACATTTTCCGTCGGAAAATCCGACGGTGTGTATGGGGCATCAGACTTACCAAAAACGTCATTAGGGTATGGGATGAGTTGCACAAACAAAATAAATGGGAATATAAATCACCACTAATGTCACTAAAAGAGAATAATTAGATTGGGGGAAATTGGATTAAAAAAGAGAACTTGCAACTTCGACATATAATACAAAAAGGGAAAATTTGTTCACTGCATGATATAAAAATGAAAAAAGACGGGGGCGTGACCGGAAGCCGCTCTGGATGGCAGCCTGATTCATCTGCTCTCTCTAAGCCCGTGATAATACAGCGCAAAGGGGACATTACACCGCTTCTACATGGGCAGATCCCGAACCACCAGATCCACAGCAGCCAGGGGATCATCCTTACCCCCGCCAGGATCCTCCGTAGACCTCCGGTCCTACTTTCCGCCGACGGACATGCCACAGACAGGAGCGGCCAAAATGGCGCCGGACACTCCCGCGGCCTACTCTCGGAGTTCCGCCCGGACCCCTCCATCGCCCCATCCACCGCAGCGAAAACCCGCGGATGCCGGACCGGCTCCGATGAGCAGTAATACCGGATCCTCCACTCCAGGAGCGGTGAGTCCTCCCTCCAGATCCCCCTCTCAGGAAGCAGCATCACAAGGCTCACAAGGCGCCATGATGGGCCCTCCCCCTCAGCAATACACACAGTGCTCAGAAGCGTTCCCCCGCTTGCTGAGAACGGCATCGGATCCTTGCATCCATGGCACTGAGCCAGACTCCCCTACCTCCTTAGTCTTCTCTATGGACTTCCCGGCCCTACCGGACCCCGTGCATCCAGCTATCCAGACCCCGCCAGAACCTGCAGTGAGACCAGCACCCCCCAGCCACGCAGGTCTTAACTCACCACCATTGAAGACCCAAAGATTGGCCTTCTCACAAGCACTCAGCCCACCCAGAGAAAGATCAGCGCCTCAGGCCACTTACGCTCAAAAAGTGAGCCTATCTGACCCCCATGCCCAGAGGAGGCCCGCAATAGGGACTACCCCAATTGTTCAGACCCCATCTTGGAGTGAACCCTGGGACTTTCCACCGGGAACGGCGCATCAGACCCTGGGCCTTAATATCCCTGGCCCCCAACCTCTACCTCCCCGCACACCTCCAGCTCAACGGCCTGCAGCGCCAGATTACCCCCAACAAGCACCTCCACAGTGGCAAGCATACTTGCAGGCGATTCCCACTAAAGAGGACTTTAGACAACTGATAGAAGATGTGAAGTCCACGTGTCGCTCGGAAATACAAGTGCTCCAATCGGGCCTTAAACACTTAGCCGATAGAGTGGAAATGGCTGAAGAAGAAATCCAAGAGACCAAGCTAGCAGTCCACAGAACACAACTCCAGGGAGCAGACCACCATACTATGTTAAGAGATATGCAGCGACACGTGGAAGACCTAGACAATAGAGGACGCAGGAACAACATACGAGTGAGAGGAATCCCAGAAGTTGACGGACCAGAAGACATACAACATACCCTACAAGATGTGTTTAACAACCTTTTGGGAGAGCCCATTACTAAGTTCATAGAAATGGACAGAGCCCACCGAGCCCTACGTCCCAAAAACGCCACTTCACAACCGAGAGATATTATATGTAGGATTAACTCCTACCCCCTGAAAGAGGACATTATGCGGCAGACACGCCTAGCGCGCAAAGTGACCTACAAAGATGCTCAGGTACAGCTGTATCCGGATCTCTCATGGATCACACTTCAAAAACGAAGACTCCTTCAACCACTACTGCGCACCCTACAAGAGGAAGATATCCCCTACCGTTGGGGGTTCCCCTTCAGCCTCACAGCTAAAAATCAAGGCAAAACTGCCATCCTGAGATACCCGGAAGACCTGCAAGCCTTCTGCGACACCGTGGGAATACCCGTCCCCCGACTTCCAGAATGGGATCTAGTCACCACCCCACCTATGCCACCTACAACCTGGCAGAAGGTCTCTTCATCTAACAGACCCCGAAACAAAGAGGCACCCCGCAAGAGCACCAAACACAGAAATGGCTGACTCCAGCTGTACTGACGAAGCACTCAAGACACCTGTGGAAGGTTCACTCGATCACCAGACGTTGCTGGTGACTCAGCCCTGGACAGTATAGTATATTTAGTCCCCCCTCATCTTGCGCCCCAGCTTTACATTCTAGTTTACTATATGGGCATGTCTCTGAGGAGACTAGAGAGAGTAAGAGGTATCACGTCTACTCACCCCCTCCTGGTTAAATGTTAGCAGTTATAGCCATTTTACAATTTATGTTCTATATGACCAAACTAGGGCTCCCCTGCATCCACCCGACCGGCCCTTCCGGACCTTTGTTGGGGGGATCCCGGGAATCCCGTTCCGACCTAGGCTTCTTAGCCTCTCAAGGTCATATGATAACAGTTGATCGATTATATACATGTTTAACATGCACTAACTACAGTCTTTTCCTTCTTCTTCTTCTCTTATTCCCCCTCTCATCTTTCTTCCCCTCCCCTGCCTACCCATCACCATGGAACCCGCCGTGTGTTCTGCAGAACCTGCCTGGCTCTCCTCTCGATGCATGCACACAGCCACCCCATAATCTTCAGAAAATCTTCTCCACATCAGGTAAGGCGTTTTTCCCCCCTAATTTGACACCATGGTTAAGATCCTATCTCTAAACGTTCACGGCCTAAACTCCAATAGAAAGAGGCATCTGGCGCTAAAGGAGTTCAGACAATCCGGAGCAGACATTATCTTTGTCCAAGAAACACACTTTGACAAGGGGGGCTCATTTACATTCGCTTCTAAATACTTCCCCCAAATATATCACTCTTCAGGTCCACATAAACGAGCAGGGGTTGCCATTCTCATTAAAAATGGGTCTCCCTTTAAGTGCACGGCCCAATACAGCGACCCACACGGCCACTTTCTCATCCTCCGTGGACAGTGGCAAAAACAGGTAATTACCCTCTGCACCCTCTATGCTCCCAATGTTAGACAATATAACTTCCTATCTAAAGTACTTACTCGCCTCTTTAAATCTGAGCACGAGTTCTTGGTGGTGGGGGCGACTTCAATCTAACCCACTCAACAACTGTAGATCGTCAGGTGGTGAGCCCCAGGGCGACACCAGCTTGAGCCCTACGAGACTCGAAGCTCTTCCGCAAGCTCACTAGACAATATGCTCTCTTCGATGCCTGAAGGGCGCTCCACCCAGGCGATCGGCAGTATACGTTTTATTCAGCCCCCCACCAAACACATTCGCGCATCGATTATTTCTTTGTAAATAACTCCACACTCAGAATTACACGAGAAGCGCAGATACTACCAATCTCATGGTCTGACCATGCACCCATTTTACTTAAGTTGGAACTAAGTTCCAACAACCGTAGGCCCTACAACTGGAAAATGAACACATTCCTTCTCCAGCACCTCCCATCGACAACAGAATTAGCAACTACTCTAAAATACTACTTTGCCGAAAATAATACCCCTGATGTGTCCCCCCCCACACTGTGGGAAGCCCACAAGGCCGTAATCCGAGGCAGATGCATGGCACTATCTTCAGCTATGAAAAAAGATGCCCTGGCCACTAAACTTCAAACCGAAAAAGAGCTTAGAGCCTTAGAAAACCAACTGCAAAGGTCCCCCACCCTAACCCTCCTCAAAAAAATTATACACCTGCGAACAACTCTGAGTGACTTAGCTATGGGGCGGGTAGAAAAAGCCATCCTTAGACTAAGACAAATGTACTATGACAAAGGCAATAAGGCACACTCCTTACTAGCGAGGAAACTAAGAGACAATACCCACATGTCCACACCACACCAAATCAAGAATAAACTTGGATCCCTGTTGACTCACCCCAAAGACATTGCTGACACCTTCGCAGACTACTACCAGGACCTCTACAACAATCCTAATATTCCCAGTAACCCCACTTCCCCAGACCTTCTCCAGCGCATGCAACGTTACCTTACGCAGAGTTGAGTCTCACAGCTCCAAACCTCTGACTTGACAACCCTAAACATGCCGATCACCGAGGAGGAAATAGAACAGACCATTAAGACCCTCCCGTCCCACAAAGCCCCATGACCGGACGGATTACCTTATGAATATTATAAGGCCTACCTTCCCATTCTCCTACCACATATGTGTAAACTTTTTAACGCCTTTTACCGAGACTCTCCCGTCCCATTAGACATGCAACGATCGTTTATCACTCTGATCCCCAAACCAGACAAAGACCCTACCCTATGTGCTAACTACAGACCCATCGCCCTACTGAACTCAGACCTAAAAATCTTTACTAAACTACTATCTATCCGACTGAACATGATCCTCCCATCTCTAATTCATAAAGACCAGGTGGGCTTTGTCCCCCTTAGGCAGGCAGGGGATAATACCAGGAAGGTGATTGACCTGGTTGATGTGGCGAACAGGGAGAAAACGGCGTCTTTGCTACTTAATCTGGACGCCGAAAAGGCCTTTGACCGACTTGGGTGGCCCTTCCTGTTCGCCACATTACAACATATAGGGTTTCAGGGACCATTCCTAAGAGCCATAAAACACCTCTATTCCAATCCCTCATCACAGGTTAGGACTCCTTTTGCCCTTTTCCCCCAACTTCTCCATAACAAATGGAACCCGTCAAGGTTGCCCACTATCACCCCTACTATTCGCACTTTGTGTCGAACCCCTGGCGGCCTCTATTCGAGGCAACCAGGATATTCGAGGAATCTCAGTCAGGGGCCGGGAGTTTAAGATCTCATTATTCGCTGATGACGTGATTCTCACCCTAACCCAACCCAGAATTTCCCTTCCAAATCTACACGCAGAACTCGACAAATACGGAGCCCTATCGGGCTATAAAATTAATACCTCTAAGTCAGAGGCCCTTCCAATTAATATCTCGGGAACGGAAATAGCACATCTAAAGGCAAATTTCACATACCATTGGAAAACCACATCATTGAAGTACTTGGGGGTACACATCACCACACAATTCAACACTCTATACCAGGAAAACTTTCCTCCCCTTTTCCGTTCCGTCAGAGCCCTGCTTACAACCTGGAAGAGACACCATATCTCCCTGCTAGGCCGGATTGCATCGATTAAGATGACAATCCTCCCGAAATTACTCTACCTCTTCCAAACATTACCAATCCCAGTCCCCCGCAATCATCTGAATAAACTCCAATCTGACCTTTTTAAATTCACCTGGAATTATAAACGTCATAGAATTCCCCAGTCGGTAATGATGTCGGCGCGCTCAGATGGAGGCCTTGCCTTCCCCAACCTTATTAAATATTACCAAGCCACCCAACTACGAGCAATAACCTCGTGGTTCACTCAAAAGTCCTACAATAGATGGATGGAAATTGAAAAGATATGGTTAGCCCCCATCCACCCAAATAGCTTACTATGGAACACGAGGGCAGAGGTCCCCCCGGAGCGCTTACTGGGAACCATGTCCCAGCTTCGTCAATTATGGATCAAACTATCCCGCTTACATGAGTTGTCCTCAGAAAAATCAGTACTAACGTCCTTCGTCTGCAACCCCAAAATTCCAGATAGTCTCACTCACCAGATGTCTCACCCATGGTCGTCACGGAACCTTTTTCACTATGGACACCTAGTAGATCCTAGATCTCGCAGGCTATTGTCCTTCTCTGATCTTCAGACTAAACATGGCCTGCCACATCAAGTTTTCTACAGTTACCTGCAGATACGCCACTATGCCCTGTCCATATCGCCTGACCTACAATTCTCCACACCAACGTCTTTTGAAAACATAATCCTGGGGGGCACGGCCCAAAAGGGCTTAATCTCTGATATGTACAAAATAATAAATGCCTATCCACTGGAAACTAAAGGTAAACATGCATATATGATCAAATGGGAAAAAGCCCTCGAAGAGGAACTCCCTTTGGAGGAATGGCAGACGATATGGACCCAGGCAGCCAAAAGTTCCCTCTGTACTCTATATAAGGAAAACACCTATAAAATCCTCCTCTACTGGTATATGACTCCAGACATCCTCCACACCATATATCCTTCTAGCTCTGATCGCTGTTGGCGATGTCAAAAAGAAAGAGGGACCCTCCTTCACCTTTTTTGGAGCTGTCCACTGATTACCCCTTTCTGGGCTGCGGTTCAGCAGCTGCTGGCAAGTCTTTTGGAGGTACAGATCCCCATGACCCCCAAGTCATTCCTCTTAGGAGTCCAGCGACTAAAAATTCCCACACCCAGCAAAAAATTAATGCGCCACATACTCACAGCGGCACGATGTCTCATCGCCTTGCACTGGAAAAAAACCCTCCCCCCCACTTCTGAAGCTTTATACGCCAGAATCAAGGATGTGGAGTTGATGGAGAAGATGACGGCCAGGATTCAGGACAGGCTGGAAGCACATGACAAAGTATGGGAGCTGTGGCATCTTCGAGAGGATCCACCATGATAAGTACATAAGTCCCTACCATCAACAATCCCCTCCCCCCTCCCTCCCCCCTCCTCTTCTTTCATTTTCTTTTCTTCCTTTCTATCTCTCTACACCCCAAGTATTCTAATGACTCGCACAATTTTGAGTAATTTAACAGGGAAAAATGAAGGGATTTATTGTATACATGTACACCGTTATATGTTCCTTCTTTTCTCTTGTCATTTTCAACATATTATGTATGCTTGTAATACAAATATTACAATAAAATGTTATTTGATAAAAAAAAATGAAAAAAGACTTGGTAGTTATGAATGAATGGCGATATGTCCAGCTTAAACATTTCGTAATGGCATTGCCACAGCCACTGAGAGGAGGGGGGGGGGGATCTGACACCATTAGAGAGATTATGTTTCCTCTAGGTGGGACTTTTAGGGAGGGGTAGATAGCATAATGAGGTATGAGGACAATATAAAAAGTATATAAGGTTTTATTAAGAAACGTAAATTTAAAATAGTCAGCACATATATACATTCAACATATCAAAAGGTCATAATTAAATACTGGATAGGACTAGTCAAACAAGAATATTTCAACTAGGGTAGCTGGTAATCGCAGAAATCTGTGTGGTTGAAGGTAAACACAACAGAAAAAAACCCAACGCGTTTCAAAATTGCTATTTCTTCCTCAGGGGTATATGCGATTCTGTCGCAGAACGTGCAAACGTCTGCAATTTAAACAAATAGACGAAGGTTAGTTGCATAGTATTGACTATACACAAGCCAATGGGTACGTATAAAGTCACCAGGTACTCTATATTTGAATGTGTGTAGACACTGACCGTGCAGACTATGTGATTCTTGAGTTATTTTCCTATTCAAGATATATAATTTAAAAGCAGTGTGTGTTGCAGCTGTCGGCCTGCGGGGCCCCCGGCCAGACGGGGTAGATCAACGCACCAGCACAGATGGATAGGTCCAATGGCAGCAAAGGGGGAACAAGAGCAGAGTCCCACACAAAGGACAAACCAGGCTAGCCCTCCGAGGTATACCCCTTACTGTAGAAGTATGAAAAAGAGAAGAAAACCAAAAAATTATATATATTTAAGGGGTTAATGGAACTATCACCCACTACAAATCCAACCCAGCATCAACTCTATAAGGCTAAATATGCATGCATACACACCCACATGTGTATATATATATATATATATATATATATATATATATATATATATATATATATATACACACACACACACATGCATACAGGCATCTGGACACTTCCAATGAATAATAACGTGGTATGTACCTTGCTGGGAGACGAACAAGTAGAGGGAGGGGGGGCACTTGCATAGACCACCAAGCAAGGACCTGCTGATGTGCAGCTCTACAGACACAGCTCTACAGGCATAGATCAGGTAGTTTAAGTAACGCCCAAGAGATAGATCTATAGTAGACAACAAACAAGGGACATTGCATCAAAGAGGGTCACCCATTAGCAACATCCATTGGACCGCACAAGGCAGCAAACCTGGGCGCCTCCTTAATTAAATCTCAATACGCATGTAAAGTAGCAAAAGTTCAGAGGCACGGACTATTACCTGATAAGTCTGGTAGCTACGTGATGCAGGTCTTGGCTTGTGTCCACACTCACAGCAGGCATACAGCAGCTGGAGGGTGGAGGGGTTTAAATTAGCATGAGTGACTGGCGAAGAGCCAATCACTACATGCATAACCTCGGAGGGGTGGGGCTAGCCGGGGCGTCCCCCGAGACGGCGGCATGCAGACGCCACCTCTCAGCACACCAGGGGGTGTGTGGATAGTGACGCACTGCTCCAGGAGGATGCAGTGACGTCAGGCCCTGGGATCCCCTGTGTGATAGGGGAAGCCTGAGTGTGCCGGTGTCTTGTCGAATACAGTCCCCTATCCAAAAGTGTCCGCCCTGTACTGCGCAGGCGCAGTACGGAGGACAAACGAGACGCCAAAAGTCTCCGAAGTTCAACAGCTGATCATCAGCTGTACACGGCGCCTGCGCATTTATTCTTACCCTATGTCCAGGATCGTTCCCTACTATACAAGTGGACATAGAGTTAGAATAAATAATTGCCGAGCGCAGCGAGGCCGTGCCAGAATCGTGGCGAGCGAAGCGAGCCCGCGAGGGGCCCTCTTACACAGCCATCGCTAACAGGTGCCCGAGCGCTGTGTACAGCTGATGGTCAGCTGATCAACTTCGGACATTTTCAGCATCTCCTGCTCCTCCGTACTGCGCAGGCGCTGCGCCTGCGCAGTACGGGGCGGACACTATCTGATAGGAGGACACTATATGTCAGAACACCGGTGTTGTGTCGATGAGTGCCTCCTATCGAATAATGCCTCCTACGTACTGCGCATGTGCAGTGCATGACGTCACGCCAGCTGATTTCCCGATCAGCTGGCTTGCTGTATCGACTGCACATGTGCAGTTCGTTGGAGGCATTTTCCGACGGGAGTCAAAGAACACAGTGGAGAGGCACTGTAGGACAGGCTAGAGGAGATACTTTGAGCTCCTGTATCCGGGGACCCACTTGGTAAAAACCCACCAAACTTCGTGGCACACTTTTAGAAAACACCCATGGCTGCATGTGGAAAAAAATTCAGGTCCAGGGAACCTAAGGGCAGCCGGTACCGACTCCCGAAAATAAGCCCCTTGCTTCATTTTTCCGCTGACAGGAAGAGAAAAAGTGTAGGAGTGTAGGACAGGCTAGAGGAGATATTTTGAGCTCCTGTATCCGGGGACCCACTCAATAAAAACCCACCAAACTTGGCACACTTATCGGGAAGATCAATGGCTGCAGGTGAAAAAATTTCGGGTCCAGGGAACCAAAGGGCAGCCGGTACCGACTCCCCAAAATGGGCCACTCGCTTCATTTTTCCGCCTGGGGGAAAAAACGGGCGAATTTGAGCTACGGTTTCTGGGGACCCACCGGGTCAAATTCCACCAAATTAGGCACACTTGTAGGAGGGACCCATGGCTATGCAAGAAATTTTGGGTCCAGAGAACCGAAGGAAGGCCGGTACCGACTCCCCAAAGTAGGCCCCTCATTTAACATGGGAGTCTATGGGGAAACCAGGCAAAATTGTGGCGGATTTCACTTATCGCTCAACCATTCGACGACCAAATGGGCTAGCGACACCAAACTTGCACCCCTTTTTCCCAGATATCACAGCTACACCTCATAAAAATGTGGAGGTTCGGAGACCTTTTACCGGGGATTTAATGGGGCCACAATGTTGACCGTCTTCACGGTACCGGTGCTCCCTGACCATGGGTTACAAAATTACAAAGCTTGGGGGTGATGTAGAGACACTCTATGGGTACCCCCACACCGAACCGGGGTCCGGTACCCCAACCGGAACCCCCCGGTTACCGGAAAATGGCACTTTGAAATGGTGTAGCTCGGACCCGGTTCACCGGGGAAGGCTCCGGTAGGTCTCATTTGAATATTTCAGGCCTTTTCTACAGAATGGCATCCACTTTCGAGGACCAGTGGACCCCTCACAAAACACCGGCAAAGACGTGCGTGGCGCTCTCCGGTTCTATGGGTCTTAAAAATACACCGACACCGGGAGGCTGTGGGGATGCTCTTCAGGTACTCACTGGCTAAGTTTGGGGTCCAGGGAACGTTTGGCGGGCAGGTGGCACCCCAAAAGGTCAACCGGTAGAAACCGCACGTTTAACATTGGAGTCTATGGAAAACTCAGTTAACTTGGGGGGCTGATATTTCCTTGGCTGTTGGGGTTAGGAACACCAAACTTGGCACACTTGTAGGGGAGACGATGCACTACATGTGGTCCACATAGGGGTTCCTAGACTCTACGGTTGGCTCATAACCATCTCCCAAAGACGGCACCCCTAGGGCGGTAAAACCGGTTCTGCTACTCAGAAAATTCAGACTTAGGTTCTGGCGTCTACCGGTTGGATGACTTTGAGGGCTCATATCTCCGGAACCCAAAATTTAGTGTGCCAGCTCATGGGATCTAGATCTACAACATATCCAAAAATTGGACTCCTAGCTCAAACGGTTCGGAAGATGACTTTCCTGGAGCCCAAAAAATGCTTGAGTTTGAAAGTTAGGTCGACACAAAGCATGCATGGTGGTTTTCAGTAAGGTCATTTTGGGCACCTTTCGTTCCAGAGACCTCAAATTTGGCCTGCAGCTAGGGGGCCTCTATGAACCCCCAACTACCAAGTTTTAAGTTCCTGTGACCTACGGTTCCGGAGATATGGACCGGTAAAGCAAAAAGTTCATACTGGTCATGGGGCACCAAGGGACCGGTTCCGATCTTGCTGCCCCCTCGGCCTTGATAGGCACCATGGGTCGGTCCCCTTTGGAAGTCCATATCTCCCCAATACTTTGAGCTAGAGACCCCAAATTTGGCAGGGCGGTACCGGTGGATTTTAGACATAAGATCCGGGTAGACCGACACTCCTGCGAGCAACCGTGTGGAAGTTTCTCTCCGATTGAGCCCAAAATACCACTCCAGGAAAGTGGGGACTCGTAGTATGCATTTTTCAACAGGAGGCAATAATCAACACTACACCGGTGTAACGTTGATTATTGCCTCCTGTCGAAAAATGCCTCCTACGTACTGCGCATGCGCAGTACGTCACATCACTCCAGCTGATTTCCTGATCAGCTGGCGTGACGTATCGACTGCACATGCACAGTTCGTCATATGCATTTTCCAACGGGAGGCAAGCCACGGGGAGCGCGTAGAGGGAGAGAATCTTAAAGAGGGAGTCCCGCGAAAATGTTTTTAAAAGTCAGCAGCTACAAATACTGCAGCTGCTGACTTTTAAAATAAGGACACTCACCTGTCCCAGGGTCCAGCGATGTCGGCACCCGAGACTGAATCGTCCCTTGGTCCTCGGGTGCTGCCACTGCCATTCTCTGTAAGGGAATCAGGAATTGAAGCGTTGTGGCTTCACTTCCTGGTTCCCTACTGCGCATGCGCCAGTCGCGCTGCGCTTCCTTACTGGTCCCCGCTGCCTCTGGGACCTGTGTGTGTCCCAGCAGACAGCACGGGGGTAGGGACGGGAGGGGGCACAGACTCCCGTGGGAGTCTACGCTGGAAGTAGGTGCAAATACCTGTCTTAGACAGGTATCTGCACCCCCCTCCCCCTTGAATGGTGCCAAATGTGTCACCGGAGGGGTCGGTTTCAGAAAAGCAGAGGTTCAATTTTTGTGTAAACCTCCGCTTTAAATGTAAGATTCTGCCTCGCTCTCTGTGGCTCTGTGGCGTGACGTATCGACTGGGCATGCGCAGTTCGTCGTATGCATTTTTTGACGAGAGGCAAGCCACGGAAGTGCGCGGAAAGAGAACACTGACGTAAGGGAGAACTCCACAGGGAACACTGACGTAAGGAAGAACTCTGCAGGGAACACTGACGTAAGGAAGAACCCCGCTGGCTTAATAACGTCAGCGGCAACACCGCATCCAGCCCCGCCCCAACACACCCCTAGGCTGCTCTAGAGAAAGGGGGCAAGCGCCATGCATAAGCAGTGTATTTGTCAGGGAAGCTTGGATTGACACAGCGGTGCCAGCCGGAGGGCCAAGGTCTGTGCTTCCAGAGGGGGGCGAGGCCCTAAATAGCTATGTATGTGTAAGTGACCTACACTGCAGTTTAAGAAAGCCCATCAGAGATCCCGTTCCCAAGAGCTTGCAATCTATTAAAATGACATACAGTTTATCTCTGTTTACTTTTTGTTCTTTTGACAAGTGTGCTTTAGCATGTCAAGCCGTAGCTGTGCTCCCTGGGGATATGCTGATCGCCCATCCGTGCTGTTGCTGGAGGGAGCCCAGGTGACCATAAATGAGCCCTACAGACTTGGTCACGGTGAGTGACTAAGTCACCAAGTGGTATATCCCCCACACCATCCCATACCCCACTTCATCTCCCCTGAGGACTTAGGACCCTCTAGGCAACTCACCTGGAAACTGGGACCCTCTAGGCCACTCACCTGTGGACAGGGACACCCATTTTCCCTGGGGACTGAGACCCCCTTCTCCCATGGGACTGGGACACCTTCTCACCTTCTCACCTGGGGACTGGGACCCCTTCTCACCCGGGGACTGGGATCCTATCTCACCTGGGGACAGGGAACCCACCTCCACTAAGAACAGGAACCTGATCACCCTGTGTGCCAAACTCACCTCCCTGCCCCTGTGTGTGCCAACCTCACCGTCCTGCCCGATCACTCTGTGGAAGGTGGTCTCTGGTCAGCAGAGTCCCTCCCCCTCCCACATCAGAGTTACCGGCATTTCCCTTTACATCAGAGTCTGAAGGATTCCCCCTTGCAGTGCAAAGGAACTCAGATGTAAAGAAAAATGATGCAGAGCATGATCTAAAGAGGAACTCTGATGTAAGGGGTTCCTAACTACATCAGAGTCTGCAGCATTGCCCTTTACATCAGTGTTCCCCTTTTCATCAGGGTTCACAAAGTTCCCCCTTGCACTGTAAGATTAAAAGGGATGGAGGCCCAGAGACATGTCCAGGGTACACAGAGGAGGCCTCCATCCCTTCTAATCTAACTCATGTGTCTTCTGTGTACCCTGGAAATGTTTCTAGTCATCCATCCCTTCTAATCTATCTCATGTATCCTCTGTGAACCCTGGACATGTCTCTGGGCCTCCATCCTTTATAATCTATCTCATGTATCCTCCGTGTACCCTGGACATGTCTCTGGGCCTCCATCCCTTATAATCTATCTCATGTATCCTCTGTGTACCCTGGACATGTCTCTGGGCCTTCATCCCTTCTAATCTATCTCATGTATCCTCCGTGTACCCTGGACATGTCTCTGGGCCTCCATCCCTTATAATCTATCTCATGTATCCTCTGTCTAGCTTGGACATGTCTCTGGGCCTTTATCCCTTCTAATCTATCTCATGTATCCTCTGTGTACCCTGGACATGTCTCTGGGCCTCCATCCCTTATAATCTATCTCATGTATCCTCTGTGTACCTTGGACATGTCTCTGGGCCTCCATCCCTTCTAATCTATCTCATATATACTCTGTGTACCCTGGACATGTCTCTGGGCCTTCATCCCTTCTAATCTATCTCATGTATCCTCCGTGTACCCTGGACATGTCTCTGGGCCTCCATCCCTTATAATCTATCTCATGTATCCTCTGTCTAGCTTGGACATGTCTCTGGGCCTTTATCCCTTCTAATCTATCTCATGTATCCTCTGTGTACCCTGGACATGTCTCTGGGCCTCCATCCCTTATAATCTATCTCATGTATCCTCTGTGTACCTTGGACATGTCTCTGGGCCTCCATCCCTTCTAATCTATCTCATATATACTCTGTGTACACTGGACATGTCTCTGGGCCTTCATCCCTTCTAATCTATCTCATGTATCCTCCGTGTACCCTGGACATGCCTCTGGGCCTCCATCCCTTCTAATCTATCTCATGTATCCTCCGTGTACCCTGGACATGTCTCTGGGCCTCCATCCCTTCTAATCTATCTCATGTATCCTCTGTGTACCCTGGACATGTCTCTGGGCCTCCATCCCTTATAATGTATCTCATGTATCCTCTGTGTACCCAGGACATGTCTCTGGGCCTTCATCCCTTATTTATAGTCGTGTAGTGAGAGCACATCCATGTAGGGGAGCACCAAGTGGGTTAAAGTCCTGATAACAGCTGTGACAGGAGGGCCCTCACACAGGACACATGTCAGGCAGGGCGGTGAGGTTGACACACACAGGGTGATCGGACAGGACGGTGAGGTTGGCACACACAGGGGCAGGGAGGTGAGTTTAGCACACACAGGGTGATCAGATTCCTGTTCTTAGTGGAGGTGGGTTCCCTGTCCTCAGGGGAGATGGAGGTCCTGTCTCCAGGTGAGATAGGATCCCAGTCCCCGGGTGAGAAGGGGTCCCTGTCCCCAGGTGAGAAGGTGTCCCAGTCCCCATGGGAGAAGGGGGTCTCAGTCCCCAGGGAAAATGGGTGTCTATGTCCACAGGTGAGTGGCCTAGAGGGTCCTAAGTCCTCAGGGGAGATGGAGTGGGGTATAGGATGGTGTGGGGGATATACCACTTGGTGACTTGGTCACTCACCATGACCAAGTCTGTAGGGCTCTCATTTATGGTCACCTGGGCTCCCTCCAGCAGCAGCACGGATGGGCGATCAGCATATCCCCAGGGAGCACAGCTATGGCTTGACATGCTCTATCTAAAGCACACTTGTCAAAAGAACAAAGAGTAAACAGAGATAAACTGTATGTCATTTTAATAGATTGCAAGCTCTTGGGAACGGGATCTCTGATGGGCTTTCTTAAACTGCAGTGTAGGTCACTTACACATACAAAGCTATTCAGGGCCCCGCCCCCCTCTGGAAGCACAGACCTTGGCCCTCCCGCTAGCACCACTGTGTCAATCCAAGCTTCCCTGACAAATACACTGCTTATGCATGGCGCTTGTCCCCTTTCTCTAGAGCAGCCTAGGGGTGTGTTGGGGGCGGGGCTGGATACGGTGTTGCCACTGACATTATTAAGCCAACGGAGTTCTTCCTTACGTCAGTGTTCCCTGCGGAGTTCTCCCTTATGTCAGTGTTCCCTGTGGAGTTCTCTCTTACGTCAGTGTTCTCTTTCCGCGTGCTCCCGTGGCTTGCCTCTCGTCGAAAAATGCATACGACGAACTGCGCATGCCCAGTCGATACGTCACGCCACAGAGAGCGAGGCAGAATCCTACATTTAAAGCAGATGTTCACACAAAAATTGAACCTCCGCTTTTCGGAACCCGACCCCTCCGGTGACACATTTGGCACCATTCAGGGGGGAGGGGGGCGCATATACCTGTCTAAGACAGGTATTTGCACCTACTTTCAGCGAAGACTCCCACGGGAGTCTAAGCCCCCTCCCGTCCCCTCCCCCCGTGCTGTCTGCTGGTACACACACAGGTCCCAGAGGCAGCGGGGACCAGTAAGGAAGCGCAGCCCGACTGAGCACATGCGCAGTAGGGAACCAGGAAGTGAAGCCGCAACGCTTCACTCCCTGATTCCCTTACAGAGAATGGCGGTGGCAGCACCCGAGGACCGAGGGACTATTCAGTCTCGGGTGCCGACATCGCTGGACCCTGGGACAGGTAAGTGTCCTTATTTTAAAAGTCAGCAGCTGCAGTATTTGTAGCTGCTGACTTTTAAAAAAATTTTTGCGGGACTCCCTCTTTAAGATTCTCTCCCTCCACATGCTCCCCGTGGCTTGCCTCCCGTCGGAAAATGCATATGACGAACTGTGCATGTGCAGTCGATACGTCACGCCAGCTGATCGGGAAATCAGCTGGAGTGATGTGACGTACTGCGCATGAGGGTCGGTCTACCCGGATCTTGTGTCTAAAATCCACCGGTACCGACCTGCTAAATTTGGGGTCTCTAGCTCAAAGTATGGGGGACATATGGACTTCCAAAGGGGAACGACCCATGGTGCCCACCAAGGCCGAGGGGGCAGCGAGATCGGAACCGGTCCCTTGGTGCCCCATGGCCAGTATGAACTTTTCGCTTTACGGTCAATATCTCCGGAACCGTAGGTCACAGGAACTTCAAACTTGGTAGTTGGGGGTTCAAAGAGGCCCCCTAGCGGCAGGCCAAATTTGAGGTCTCCGGAACAAAAGGTGCCCAAAAAGACTTTTCTGAAAACGACCATGCATGCTTTGTGTCGACCTAACTTTCAAACTCAAACATTTTTGGGCTCCAGGAAAGTCATCTTCCGAACCGTTTGAGCTAGGAGTCCAATTTTTGTATATGTTGTAGATCTAGATCCCATGAGTCGGCACACCAAATTTGGGGTTCCGGAGATAGAAGTCCTCAAAGTCAGTCGACCGGTAGAGGCCAGAACCTAAGTCCGAATTTTCTGGGTAGCAGAACTGGTTTTACCGCCCTAGGGGTGCTGTCTTTTGGAGATGGTTATGGGCCAACTGTATTGTCTAGGAACCCCAAATTTGGACCACATGTAGTGCATCGTCTCCCCTAGAAGTGTGCCAAGATTGGTGTTCCTAACCCCAACATCTGAGGAAATATCAGCCCCCCAAGTTGACCTAGTTTCCCATAGACTTCAATGTTAAACGTGCGGTTTCTAACGGTTGACCCTTTGGGGTGCCACCGGCCCACCAAACGTTCCCTGGACCCCAAACTTGGCCAGTGAGTACCCGAAGAGCATCCCCACAGCCTTCCAGTATCAGTGTATTTTTAAGACCCATAGAACCAGAGAGCGCCACGCACATCTTTGCCTGTGTTGTGTGAGGGGACCACTGGTCCCCGAAAGTCGAGGGGGGTGCCATATGGTGGAAAAGGCTTGACATATTATAATGAGACCCCCCTGAGCTTTCTAGGGTTAACCGGATTCGAGCTACACCATTTCAAAGTGCCATTTTAAGGTTAACAGAAGGTTCTGGTTGGGGTTCCCGGGCCCCGGTTTGATGTGGGGGTACCCATAGAGTGCTTCTACATCACCCCTAAGTTTTGTAATTTTGTGACCCATGGTCAGGGAGCACCGGTACAGTGAAGACGGTCAACATTGTGGCCCCGGTAAATCCCTGTTAAAGAAGTCCCCGAACCTCAAAATTTTTATGAGGTGCAGCTGTGCTATCTGGGAAGAAGAGGTGCAAGTTAAGTGTTGCTAGCCCATTCGGTCCTCGAATGGTTGAGCGATAAGTGACATTCACCACAATTTGGCCTGATTTTCCTATAGACTCCCATGTTAAGTAAGGGGCCTATTTTGGGGAGTCGGTACCAGCCTTCCTTTAGATCCCTGGACCCGAAAATTCTTCCACGTGTAGCCATGGCTCCCCCCTACAAGAGTGCAAAGTTTAGCGTGATTTGACTTAGTGGGTCCCCAGAAACTGGAGCTCAAAGTCGCCCCAATATCGGCAGTTTTTCCCCTATGCGGCAAAGTGAAGCGAGGGGTGCTGTCTTTGGGAGACGGTTACGGGCCAACCATATTGTCTAGGAACCCCAAATTTGGATCACCAGTAGTGCATCGTCTTCCCTACAAGTGTGCCAAGTTTGGTGTATCTAACCCCAAGAGCCGAGGAAATATCATCCCCCTAAATTAACCAAGTTTACCTTAGACTCCAATGTTAAACGTGCGGTTTCTACTGGTTGACCTTTTGGGGTGCTACCGGCCCGGCAAACATTCCCTGGACCCCAAACTTGGCCAGTGAATACCTGAAGAGCATCCCCACAGCATTCCACTATTGGTGTTTTTTTAAGACCCATAGAACCAGAGAGCGCCGTGCACGTCTTTGCCAGTGTTTTTTGAGGGGTCCATTGGTCTCCAAAAGTGGAGGGGGGTGCCATTCTGTAGAAAAGGCCTGAAATATTCAAATGAGACCTACCAGAGCCATCCCCGGTGAACCAGGTCCAAGCTACACCATTTCAAAGTGCCATTTTCCAGTTACCGGAGGGTTCCGGTTGGGGTACTGGGCCCGGTTCCATGTGGGGGTACCCATAGAGTGTCTCTACATCACCCCCAAGCTTTGTAATTTTGTGACCCATGGTCAGGGAGCACCGGTACCGTGAAGACAGTCAAGATTGTGGCCCCGGTAAAAGGTCCCCGAACCTCAAAATTTTTATGAGGTGCAGCTGTGCTATCTGGGAAAAAGGGGTGCAAGTTTAGTGTCGCTAACCCATTTGGTCATCGAATAGTTGAGCGATAAGTGAAATTCGCCACAATTTGGCCTGATTTTCCCATAGACTCCTATGTTAAGTGAGGGGCCTAATTTGGGGGGTCAGTACCGGCCTTCCTTTGGTTCTCTGGACTCAAAATTTCTTCCATGTGTAGCCATGCCCCCCCCCCCCTACAAGTGTGCCAAGTTTAGCGTGATTTAACTCAGTGGGTCCCCTGAAACCGGAGCTCAAACTTGCCCCAATATCGGCAGTTTTTTCCCGTAGGCAGCAAAGTGAAGCGAGGGGTGCTGTCTTTGAGAGACGGTTACGGGCCAACTGTATGGTCTAGGAACCCCGAATTTGAATCACAAGTAGTGCATCAAAGGTCCCCAAATCTCCAAAATTTAATGAGGTGTAGCTGTGATATCTGGGAAAAAGGGGTGCAAGTTTGGTGTCGCTAGCTCATTCGGTCATTGAATGGTTGAGTGATAAGTGAAATTTGCCACAATTTGGCCTGATTTTCCTATAGACTCCCATGTTAAGTGAGGGGCCTACTTTGGGGAGTCGGTACTGGCCTTCCTTTGGTTCTCTGGACCCGAAATACATAGAGCCATGGCTCTCCACTATAAGTGTGCCAAGCTTGGTGTGATTTGACCTGGTGAGTCCCCGGAAACCGGAGCTCAAAGTCGCCCCAATATCGGCAGTTTTTCCCCTAGGCGGCAAAGTGTAGCGAGGGGTGCTGTCTTTGGGAGATGGTTACTGGTCAACCGTAGGGTCTAGGAACCCCAACAGCCAAGGAAATATCAGCCCCCCAATTTGACTGAGTTTCCCATAGACTCCAATGTTAAATGTGCGGTTTCTACCGGTTGACCTTTTGGTGTGCCACCGGCCCGCCAAACATTCCCTGGACCCCAAACTTAGCCAGTCAGTACCCGAAGAACATCCCCAAAGCCTCCCAGTGTCGGTGTATTTTTAAGACCCATAGAACCAGAGAGTGCCACGCACATCTTTGCTGGTGTTTTGTGAGGGGTCCACCGGTCCCCAAAAGTCGAGGGGGGTGCCATTCTGTACAAAAGGCCTGATATATTCAAATATGACCTACCGGAGCCTTCCCCGGTGAACTGGCTCCGAGCTACACCGTTTCAAAGTGCCATTTTCCGGATACCGGAGGGTTCCGGTTGGGATACCGGGCCCCGGTTTGGTGTGGGTGTACCCATAGAGTGCTTCTACATCACCCCCAAGCTTTGTAATTTTGTGACCCATGGTCAGGGAGCACCGGTACCGTGAAAGCGGTCAACATTTTGGCCCCGGTAAAAGGTCCCAAACCTCCAATTTTTTATGAGGTGTAGCTGTGATATCTGGGAAAAAGGGGTGCAAGTTTGGCTTCGCTAGCTCGTTTGGTCGTCGAATGGTTGAGCGATAAGTGAAATCCGCCACAATTTGGCCTGGTTCCCCTATAGACTCCCATGTTAGGTGAGGGGCCTATTTTGGGGAGTCGGTACCAGCCTTCCTTCGGTTCCCTGGACCCGAAATTTCTTGCACGTATAGCCATGGCTCTCCACTACAAGTTTGGGGTCCAAGGAACGTTTGGCGGGCTGGTGGCACCCCAATATGTCAACCGGTAGAAACCGCACGTTTAACATTGGAGTCTATGGGAAACTCAAATTGCGGGGCTGATATTTCCTTGGCTGTTGGGGTTAGGAACACCAAACATGGCACACTTGTAGGGAAGACGATGCACTACTTGTGATTCAAATTTGGGGTTCCTAGACCCTATGGTTGACCAGTAACCATCTCCCAAAGACAGCACCCCTCGCTACACTTTGCCGCCTAGGGGAAAAACTGACGATATTGGGGCGAATTTGAGCTCCGGTTTCCGGGGACTCACCAGGTCAAATCACACCAAGCTTGGCACACTTATAGTGGAGAGCCATGGCTATATGTGCTCGAAATTTCGGGTCCAGAGAACCAAAGGAAGGCCAGTACCGACTCCCCAAAGTAGGCCCCTCACTTAACATGGGAGTCTATAGGAAAATCAGGCCAAATTGTGGCAAATTTCACTTATCACTCAACTATTCAATGACCGAATGAGCTAGCGACACCAAACTTGCACCCCTTTTTCCCAGATATCACAGCTACACCTCATTAAATTTTGGAGATTCGGGGACCTTTTACCGGGGCCAAAATGTTGACCATTTTCACAGTACTGATGCTCCCTGACCATGGGTCACAAAATTACAAAACTTGGGGGTGATTTAGAAGCACTCCATGGGTAACCCCACATCAAACCGGGGCCCAGTACCCCAACCGGAACCTTCCGGTAACCGGAAAATGGCACTTTGAAACAGAGTAGCTCAGATCCGGTTAACCCTAAAAAGCTCAGGGGGGTCTCATTATAATATTTCAAGCCTTCTCCACCGTATGGCACCCCCTTGACTTTCGGGGACCGGTGGCCCCCTCACACAACACCGGCAAAGAGGTGCGTGACGCTCTCCGGTTCTATGGGTCTTAAAAATACAGCAACATGGGGAGGCTGTGGGGATGCTCTTCAGGTACTCGCTGGCCAAGTTTGGGGTCCAGGGAATGTTTGGCGGGCCAGTGGCACCCCAAAAGGTCAACCGGTAGAAACCGCACGTTTAACATTGGAGTCTATGGGGATTAAAATTTGGGGTTCCTAGACCGTAGGAAAAGGTCAACCGGTAGAAATTGCACGTTTAACATTGGAGTCTATGGGAAACTCAGTCAAATTGGGGGGCTAATATTTCCTCAGGTGTTGGGGTTAGGAACACCAAACTTGGCACACTTTTAGGGAAGACGATGCACTATTTGTGATTCACATTTGGGGTTCCTAGACCCTACGGTTGACCAGTAACCATCTCCCAAAGACAGCACCCCTCGCTACACTTTGCCGCCTAGGGGAAAAACTGCCGATATTGGGGCGACTTTGAGCTCCGGTTTCCGGGGACTCACCAGGTCAAATCACACCAAGCTTGGCACACTTATAGTGGAGAGTCATGGCTATATGTGCTCGAAATTTCGGGTCCAGAGAACCAAAGGAAGGCCAGTACTGACTCCCCAAAGCAGGCCCCTCACTTAACATGGGAGTCTATAGGAAAATCAGGCCAAATTGTGGCAAATTTCACTTATCACTCAACCATTCAATGACCGAATGAGCTAGCGACACCAAACTTGCACCCCTTTTTCCCAGATATCACAGCTACACCTCATTAAATTTTGGAGATTCGGGGACCTTTTACCGGGGGTTTACCGGGGCCAAAATGTTGACCATTTTCACAGTACCGATGCTCCCTGACCATGGGTCACAAAATTACAAAACTTGGGGGTGATTTAGAAGCACTCCATGGGTAACCCCACATCAAACCGGGGCCCAGTACCCCAACCGGAACCTTCCGGTAACCGGAAAATGGCACTTTGAAACAGAGTAGCTCAGATCCGGTTAACCCTAAAAAGCTCAGGGGGGTCTCATTATAATATTTCAAGCCTTCTCCACCGTATGGCACCCCCTTGACTTTCGGGGACTGGTGGCCTCCTCACACAACACCGGCAAAGAGGTGCGTGGCGCTCTCCGGTTCTATGGGTCTTAAAAATACAGCAACATGGGGAGGCTGTGGGGATGCTCTTCAGGTACTCGCTGGCCAAGTTTGGGGTCCAGGGAATGTTTGGCGGGCCAGTGGCACCCCAAAAGGTCAACCGGTAGAAACCGCACGTTTAACATTGGAGTCTATGGGGATTAAAATTTGGGGTTCCTAGACCGTAGGAAAAGGTCAACCGGTAGAAATTGCACGTTTAACATAGGAGTCTATGGGAAACTCAGTCAAATTGGGGGGCTAATATTTCCTCAGGTGTTGGGGTTAGGAACACCAAACTTGGCACACTTTTAGGGAAGACGATGCACTATTTGTGATTCAAATTTGGGGTTACTAGATCCTACGGCTGGCCCGTAACCGTCTCCCAAAGACAGCACCCCTCGCTTCACTTTGCCGCCTAGGGGAAAAACTGCCAATATTGGGGCAAGTTTGAGTTCCGGTTTCAGGGGACTCACCTAGTCAAATCACACTAAACTTGGCACACTTGTAGCGGGGGGGCATGGCTACACGTGGAAGAAATTTCGGGTTTAGGGAACCAAAGGAAGGCCAATACCGACTCCCCAAATTAGGCCCCTCACTTAACATGAGAGTCTATGGGAAAATCAGACCAAATTGTGGCGAATTTCACTTATCGCTCAACCATTCGACGACCAAATGAGCTAGCGACACCAAACTTGCACCCCTTTTTCCCAGATATCACAGCTACACCTCATAAAATTTTGGCGGTTCGGGGACCTTTTACCGGGGGGTTTACCAGGGCCAAAATGTTGACCATCTTCACAGTACCGGTGCTCCCTGACCATGGGTCACAAAATTACAAAACTTGGGGGTGATGTAGAAGCACTCTATGGGTACCCCCACACCGAACAGAATCTTACATTTAAAGCGGATGTTCACACAAAAATTGAACCTCCGCTTTTCGGAACCCGACCCCTCCGGTGACCCATTTGGCACCATTCAGGGAGGAGGGGGGTGCAGATACCTGTCTAAGACAGGTATTTGCACCTACTTCCGGCGTAGACCCAACGGGAGTCTACGCCCCCTCCCGTCCCTACCCCCCGTGCTGTCTGCTGGGACACACACAGGTCCCAGAGACAGCGGGGACCAGTAAGGAAGCGCAGCGCGACTGGTGCATGCGCAGTAGGGAACCAGGAAGTGAAGCCGCAACGCTTCACTTCCTGATTCCCTTACAGAGAATGGCAGTGGCAGCACCCGAGGACCGAGGGACGATTCAGTCTCGGGTGCCGACATCGCTGGACCCTGGGACAGGTGAGTGTCCTTATTTTAAAAGTCAGCAGCTGCAGTGTTTGTAGCTGCTGACTTTTAAAAAATTTTTCGTGGGACTCCCTCTTTAAGATTCTCTCCCTCCACACGCTCCCCGTGGCTTGCCTCCCATCAGAAAATGCATATGACGAACTGTGCATGTGCAGTCGATACGTCACGCCAGCTGATCGGGAAATCAGCTGGAGTGATGTGACGTACTGCGCATGCGCAGTACGTAGGAGGCATTTTTTGACAGGAGGCAATAATCGACGTTACACCGGTGTAGTGTTGATTATTGCCTCCCGTTGAAAAATGCATACTACGAGTCCCCTCTTTCCTGGGATGGGCCCAATCGGAGAGAAACTTCCACACGGTTGCTCGCAGGAGGGTCGGTCTACCCGGATCTTGTGTCTAAAATCCACCGGTACCGACCTGCCAAATTTGGGGTCTCTAGCTCAAAGTATGGGGAAGATATGGTCTTCCAAAGGGGACTGACCCATGGTGCCCACCAAGGCCGAGGGAGCAGCGAGATCGGAACCGGTCCCTTGGTGCCCCATGGCCGGTCTGAACTTTTCGCTTTACCGGTCCATATCTCCGGAACCGTAGGTCGCAGGAACTTCAAACTTGGTAGTTGGGGGTTCATAGAGGCCCCTTAGCTGCAGGCCAAATTTGAGGTCTCTGGAATGAAAGGTGCCTGAAATGACTTTTCTGAAAACCACCATGCATGCTTTGTGTCGACCTAACTTTCAAACTCAAGCATTTTTTGGGCTCCAGGAAAGTCATCTTCTGAACCGTTTGAGCTAGGAGTCCAATTTTTGGATATGTTGTAGATCTAGATCCCATGAGCCAGCAAATTTGGGGTTCCTGAGATATGAGCCCTCAAAGTCATCCGACCGGTAGACGCCAGAACCTAAATCTGAATTTTCTGAGTAGCAGAACCGGTTTTACCGCCCTAGGGTTGCCATCTTTGGGAGATGGTTATGGGTCAACCGTAGGGTCTGGGAACCCCAATGTGGACCACATGTAGTGCATCGTCTCCCCTACAAGTGTGCCAAGTTTGGTGTTCCAAACCCCAACAGCCGAGGAAATATCAGCCCCCCAAGTTGACTAAGTTTCCCATAGACTACAATGTTAAACGTGCGGTTTCTACCGGTTGACCTTTTGGGGTGCCCCCGACCGCCAAACGTTCCCTGGACCCCAAACTTGGCCAGTGAGTACCTGAAAAGCATCCCCACAGCCTCCCGGTGTCGGTGTATTTTTAAGACCCATAGAACCGGAGAGTGCCACGCACGTCTTTGCCGGTGTTTTGTGAGGGGTCCACTGGTCCTCAAAAGTGGATGCCATTCTGTAGAAAAGGCCTGAAATATTCAAATGAGACCTACCGGAGCCTTCCCTGGTGAACCGGGTCCGAGCTACACCATTTCAAAGTGCCATTTTCCGGTAACCGGAGAGTTCCGGTTGGGGTAACGGACCCTGGTTTGGTGTGGGGGTACCCATAGAGTGTCTCTACATCACCCCCAAGCTTTGTAATTTTGTAACCCATGGTCAGGGAGCACCGGTACCGTGAAGACGGTCAACATTTTGGCCCCAGTAAATCCCCGGTAAAAAAGGTCCCCGAACCTCAACATTTTTATGAGGTGTAGCTGTGATATCTGGGAAAAAGGGGTGCAAGTTTGGTGTCGCTAGGCCATTTGGTCGTCGAATGGTTGAGCGATAAGTGAAATCCGTCACAATTTTGCCTGGTTTCCCCATAGACTCCCATGTTAAGTGAGGGGCCAAATTTGGGGAGTCGGTACTGGCCTTCCTTTGGATCCCTGGAGCCGAAATTTATTGCACATATAGTCATGGCTCCCCCCTATAAATGTGCCAAATTTGGTGGGATTTGACCCAGTGGGTCCCCAGAAACTGGAGCTCAAAGTCGCCCGTTTTTTCCCCCAGGCAGAAAAATGAAGCGAGTGGCCCAATTTGGGGATTCGGTACTGGCTGCCCTTTGGTTCCCTGGACCCAAAATTTCTATCACATGCAGCCAGTGGTGTTCCCTAAAAGTGTGCCAAGTTTGGTCGGTTTTCACTGAGTGGGTCCCCGGGAATCGGAGCTCAAAATATCTCCTCTAGCCTCTTCTACACTGTGCCTCTCCACTGTGTTCTGTGACTCCCGTTGGAAAATGCATCCGACGAACTGCGCATGTGCAGTCTTACGTCATGCCAGCTGATAGGGGAATCAGCTGGTGTGACGTAGTGGATGCATTATTCGACGGGAGGCACTAATCGACAAGACACCGGCACTAGAGTCCACCAGTTTTGGTAAGCGCACCCACATCTTGCCCAGTGTTTGATGACCTTGTATTGAATGCTTAGATTACGGATGGAGCTGTGTTCCTGAATTCACCGCACCTTACCATTTCTCACTGGACTTTATGTTTCCAATTCATAGACATTTTTTTATTACACCCCTCCCTGAGGTGTACCTATACACATTTTATATAGACATTTTCACATCATTTCACTTTGGTGTTTTTATTTGTTTTCTTTAGCTCTACAATTTGCTCATTATTCCAATTTTTATGCCCTGGTTTAACAGGGGCGCGTAATTATAATTTTTGATCTAATATTTCAAAGCAGGGCTCGTTCCTGCCCTCAACAAGAATATCTGTGAGGGGTTGCAGTGTTGTGGCACTACCACCACTGCCTAAGGCGGTCCCCTATTTTCAAACATCCGACTTACAAACGAATCCTACTTAGAAATGGAGGGAGACAACAGGAAGTGAGAGGAAATCTACTTCTAGGAAGGGAAATTCTCTCCTGTAAGAGTTAATATGGGAAAAAGGTGTCTCCTCTGATGCTTTATCACCAATTCTTGTTTCCCTAATAACCCAAAATTTTCAAAATCCAATTGTCATTGGGACAGAAAGTGAGGAGAAATCTTCTGAACAGCGGCACAGACAGCAAAACAAATGTTACAGGGGTGATAACCCTTCCCTATTTTATCCAAAAAGCTTTAAAATAAATTTTTTGGCTGGAGCTACACTTACAAAATGTACCTGTTCCAAATTACAAACAGATTCAACTTAAGAACAAACCTACAGTCCCTATCTTGTTTGTAACCCGGGGACTGCCTGTATACTGCTGCTGTTCAGAGTATATAGGGCCTGGGGGCGGCCCCACGCCTTGTTTTTTTTTTTAATTCGGTTGCATGGTTCCCCTTTATATCCATACCAGACCCAAAGGGCCTGGTAATGGGCTGGGGGAGGAGCAACATTACATTACAGCTGCAAGCAGTTTTAAATGACTTTTATTTCTTTAGAAATGTCATTTTGTGCAGGGACTGTTCTAAAAAAGGGAAAAATGCGCCACTTTACAGGCATACTATAGTCACCCCCCAGGCATGATATTTAAAGGAATATTTCACTTTTATTGTTTCACTTTAAGCATTATTAAAATCACTGCTCTCGAAAAAACGTCCGTTTTTAAAACTTTTTTTGCATTGATACATGTCCCCTGGGGCAGGACCCGGGTCCCCAAACATTTTTTATGACAAAAATTTGCATATTAGCCTTTAAAATTAGCACTTTAGATTTTTCATGTTCGAGTCCCATAGACTTTTTAATGGTGTTCGCACAAATATTTTTTGCCTGTTTGCATGTTCTGCTGTGAACCAAACTGGGGGGTGCTCAGCTCATCCCTAGTCCTATATATAGGTAAGAAAACAAACAAATATAATTTGCCATGTGGGGACAATTTTTCACCTCCCATATTATCTTTGATCACTATGCACTCCCTTCTTTTACTTTTTTGTAATTTAACCCTGACAAAGCTTTCTTTAAAGCGAAACATGTAGGTTATTTTGGGCTTTTATTTTGTTTGGGGAGCTTTTTGGTTGTGGGTATACATGGCTTCAGTGGGGGTATAGCACCTTAGTTTGATGAGAGATGAATGGTGGTCATTAGAGAGGGCATATGATCCATAACAAGGTAGCATTTGTTGAACTACCAATATAGACAGATTGGCTGGAGTTAGAGCTGTAGATTTGATAGAAGAAACCAAGCAGATACTACAGATAGAACCAATGATACAATTATCTGAGCTGAGCTGTAGAACTATTGAAAGATATTTATTCATCAGTAGGGATGGGCCAAACACCCCCCCGGTTCGGTTCGCATCCAGAACATACGAACGAACCGAAAGTTTGCACGAACATTCGAACACTGTTAAAGTCTAGGGGACTCGAACATGAGAAATCAAAAGTGCGGATTTTAAAGGCTAATATGCAAGTTATTGTCCTAAAAAGGGTTTGGGGACCCGGGTGCTGCCCAAGGGGACATGGATCAATGGAAAAAAAAGTTTTAAAAACTGACGTTTTTTGGGAGCAGAGATCTTAATGAAGCGTAAAGTGAAAAAATAAAAGTGAAATATTCCTTGAAATATCGTACCTGGGGAGTGTCAATGGTATGCCTGTAATGTGGCGCGTGTTTCCCATGCTTAGAACAGTCCCTGCACAAAATGGCATTTTTAAAGGAATAAAAGTCATTGAAAACTGCTTGAGGCTTTAATGTAATGTCGGGTCCCGGCAATATTGATGAAAATCAGTGAGACAAACGGCATGGGTACACCCCCAACCCATTACCAGGCCCTTTGGATCTTGTATGGATATTGAGGGGAACACCGCACCCAAATTAAAAAAAGAAAAGGCGTTGGGCCCCAGGCCCTATATACCCTGAACAACAGTATACAGGCGGTGCAAACAAGACAAGGACTGTAGGTTTGTTCTTATGTAGAATCTGTTTGTAATTTGGAACAGGTACATTTTGTAAGTGTAGCTCCAGCCAAAAAATCTATTTTAAAGCTTTTTGGAAAACATAGGGAAGGGTTATCACCCCTGTAACATTTGTTTTGCTGTCTGTGCCTCCGTTGAGAAGATTTCACCTCACTTTCTGTCCCAATGACAATTGGATTTTGAAAATTTGGGGTTTTTAAGGGAAACAAGAATTGGTGATAAATCAGTGGAGGAGACACCTTTTTCCCATATTATCTCTTACAGGAGAGACATTCCCTTCCTAAGGGTAGATTTCTTCTCACTTCCTGTTGTCTCCCTCCGTTTGTAAGTAGGAGTCGTTTGTAAGTCGGATTTTTGAAAATAGGGGACCGCCTGTATATACTATATGGCCTGCCCTATACTCTCTGCAGAAAATTGGGCCTTAGGTGTTGGTGGTACCAGAACACTGTAAGCCCTCACAATTACTCTTGGTGGACGCTGGAACAGGCCCTGCTGTGAAATATTATATTAAGAATTGTAAATACATGCCCCTGTTAAACAGGGGCAGAAAAATTGGGCCTTAGGCGGTGGTGGTGGTGCCACAACACTGCAACCCCTCACAGATACTCTTGTTGAGCGCAGGAACAAGCCCTGCTGTTAAATATTTGATCAAAAATTGTAATTACAAGCCCCTGCTAAACAGGGGCAGAAAAATTGGGCCTTAGGCAGTGGTGGTGGTGCCACAACACTACAAACCCTCACAGATACTCTTGTTGAGCATAGAAACGAGCCCTGCTGCAAAATATTACAGCAAAAATTGTAATTACACGCCCCTGTTAAACAGGGCCAGAAAAATTGGGCCTTAGCCACTGGTGGTGGTGCTCAGAACCAAAAATGTTCTTAGAAGCTATCAACATGAACATTGAGGAGGAATAGGATAGTCACTCAGCATCAGCATAGGCAGTATTGAAGACATCTCATAAAAAAATTAATCGATTACATCAGCATCAGGTGCTTGGTAGCTGGTGATCCAAGACTGAATTATTTATATGAAGGTGAGCCGATCAACCGAGTCGGTGGACAGGAGCAATCTGTGATCGGTTACAAAGCCTCCAGCAGCACTGAATGTGCGTTCCAAAAGAACGCTGGATGAAGGACAGGCCAGTGGCTCAATTGCTGATCTTGCCCCTAGGTATTCCTGCACCATGTACAACAGACGCTGGCGATGGTTGCTGGAACCGAGCAGACCTTGGGGCTGTGGACTAAAAAATTGTCTGAACGCATCGGTCAGACGGCCACCTTCTCCACCGCTCCTTCTGTGACTGACCGAAGCCTCAGCAACACGTTGTCCAGGAGGACAAGGAAATTGTAACCTCCCAGGCTCTAGAAACGCTTTGCACAAACCTTTCTGCAAGGCCTCCTGAAGAGGTTTCATCCTCTGCTCCGTCTGCGACGGCTGGATAAGTTCCGCCACCTTACTCCTGTAACGTGGATCAAGAAGGGATGCCAACTAGTACTGATCCCTCTCCTTGATACCATGAATCTGAGGGTCCTTTTGCAGGCTTAGCAGGATCAGGGAGGCCATGCAGTGTAGGTTTGCAGAGGCATTCGGTCCGGAGTTCTCTGGGTCACTAAGGACGACCTGATCCGCAGCCACCTCCTGCCAGCCACGTACAAGTCCATGGGTGTCTGGGGACTGGAAACGATCCCTTTAAGACTGCTGCTGATGCTGAGTGCCAGGCTCCACCCCCATGCTGGCAAAATCCTCCTCCTCTTCCTGTGTGATAGGCGGGCCTGCAGGAATACTGTCTGGATAAAGGAGGCCTTGAGAGGTAAGGAAGTCCTCCTCTTCCTCCGTTCTGCCTCAAGTGCCCTGTCTTTTATTCCACGCAGCGCGTGCTCCATCAGGTAGACAGGAGGGACAGTATCACTGATGCATGCACTGTCAATGCTCACCATCCTCGTGGCCTCCTCAAATGGTTAAAGGACAGTGTGAGCATCCTTGATCATGAGCAACTGGTGTGGCAAAAAAAAAGCCAAGCTCCCCTGACCCTGTCCTGGTGCCATACTCGCACAGGTAGTCATTGATGGCCCTCTCCTGCGTGTGCAGCTGCTGCAGCATTGCCAACGTTGAGTTCCACCTGGTGAGCATGTCACAAATGAGGCGGTTCTTGGGCAGGTTGCATTCCTTTTGCAGGTCAGTCAGTCGAACACTGGCAGTATATGACTGTCAGAAATGCCCACAGACTTTCCTGGCCTGCCTCAGGAGATCCTGTAAGCCCGGGTACCTGCACAAGAACCGCTGCACCACCAAATTCAGGATGTGAGCCAAACAGGGATCATGGGTGCAGTGTCCCTGTCAGAGGGCGGAGAGGAGGTTGGTGCCCTTGTCACCAACCACCATTCCTGGCTGAACCTGGCGTGGCGTCAACCACCTCCTGTTTTTTGGGAGCAGTGATTTTAATGATGCTTAAAGTAAAAAAAAGGGAAATATTCCTTTAAATATCGTACCTGGGGGGTGTCTATAGTATGCCTGTAAAGTGGCGCGTGTTTCCCGTGCTTAGAACAGTCCCTGCAAAAAATTTCATTTTTAAAGGAAAAAAAGTCATTTAAAACTGCTTGCGGCTTTAATGTAATGTCGGGTCCTGACAAAGCATCAGTGGAAAAGAGAAATGTTTCTCCCATATTAACTCTTACAGGAGAGAATTTCCCTTCCTAGGGGTAGATTTCATCTCACTTCCTGTTGTCTCCTTCCGTTTGCAAGTAGGAGTCGTTTGTAACTTGGATTGTTGAAAGTAGGGGCCTGCCCTATATACTCAGCAGAAATTTGGCCCATAGGTGTTGGTGTGGCCACAACACTGTAAGCCCTCACAGGGCCCTGCTGTGAAATATTAGATCAAGAATTGTAATTACATGCCCCTTTTGAACAGGGGCAGAAAAATTGGGCCTTTGGTGGTGGTGGTGCTGGTGCCACAACACTAAGTCCTCACTCGCTCTTGGTGGGCGCAGAAACGGGCCCTGCTGTGAAATATTAGATCAAGAATTGTAATTACATGCCCTTGTTGAACAGGGGCTGAAAAATTGGGCCTTAGGCACTGGTGCTGGTGCCACAACACTGCAACCCCTCACAGATACTCTAGTTGGAACGCAGAAACGAGCCCTGCTGCAAAGTATTGCATCAAAAATTGTAATTACACGCCCCTGTTAAACAGGGGCTGAAAAATTAGGCCTTAGGCACTGGTGCTGGTACCACAACACTGCAACCCCTCACAGATTCTCTAGTTGGAATGCAGAAACGAGCCCTGCTGCAAAGTATTGCATCAAAAATTGTAATTACACGTGACTGTTAAGCAGGGGCTGAAAAATTTAGGCACTGGTGGCGGAGCCCAGAACCAAAAATGTTCTTACAAGCTATCAGCGTGATCATTGAGGAGGAAGAGGATAATTACTGAGGATAGTCACTCAGCATCAGCATAGGCAGTCTTTGAAGGGATCTGAGATTTCAAAAAAATATATATTCGGTTACATCAGCATCAGGTGCTTGGTAGCTGGTGGTGATCCAAGACTGACTCATTTTTATGAAGGTCAGTCGATCGACCGAGTTGGTGGACTGACGCACCCTGTGATCGGTTACAAAGCTTCCAGCAGCACTGAATGTGCGTTCTGAAAGAACGCTGGATGCAGGACAGGCCAGTAGCTCAATTGCATACTGTGCAAGCTCTGGCCAGTGATCCATCCTCAAGACCCAGTAACCCAGAGGATTTTCGGTGGGAAAGGTGTCCAAGTCAGATCTTGCCCCTAGGTATTCCTGCACCATGTAAAACAGACGCTGGCGATGGTTGCTGGAACCGATCATACCTTGGGGCTGCGGACTAAAAAATTGTCTGAACGCATCGGTCAGACGGCCACCTTCTCCACCGCTCCTTCTTTGACTGACCGAAGCCTCAGCAACACATTGTCCAGAAACAGGAGTTTGTAACCTCCCAGTCTCTGGAAACACGTTGCACAGACCTTTCTGCAAGGCCTCCTGAAGATGTTTCATCCTCTGCTCCCTCTGCGACTGCAAGATAAGGTCTGCAACCTTACCCTTGTAACGTGGATCAAGGAGGGTTGCCAGCCAGTATTGGTCCTTCTCCTTGATACCACGAATACGAGGATCCATACGCAGGCTTTGCAGGATCAGGGGGCCATGCAGCGTAGTTTTCTTGAGGCATTCGGTCCGGAGTCCTCTGGGTCACTAAGGACGACATGTTCTGCAGCCACCTCCTCCCAGCCACGTACAAGTCCATGTGTTTCTTGGGACTGATCCCTTAAAGACTGCTGCTGATGCTGAGTGCCAGGCTTCACCTCCATACTGACACAATCCTCCTCCTCCTCGTCCTCTTCCTGTGTAATCGGCGGGCACGCAGGAACACTGTCTTGATAAAGGGGGCCTTGAGAGCTAAGGAAGTCCTCCTCTTCCTGCCTCTGTTCTGCCTCAAGTGCCCTGTCCATTATTCCACGCAGCGTGTGCTCCAACAGGTGGACAAGGGGGACAGTGCCACTGATGCATGCACTGTCACTGCTCACCATCCTCGTGGCCTCCTCAAATGGTGACAGGACAGTGCATGCATCCCTGATCATGGCCCACTGGCGTGGGGAAAAACAAAAACAAGCTCCCCTGACCCTGTCCTGGTGCCATAGTCGCACAGGTACACATTGATGGCCCTCTGCTGCGTGTGAAGCCGCTGCAGCATGGCCAACGTTGAGTTCCACCTGGTGGGCATGTCACAGATTAAGCGATTTTTGGGCAGGTTAAACTCCTTTTGGAGGTCTGCCAGCCGAGCACTGGCATTATATGACCGGCGGAAATGCACGCAGACTTTCCTGGCCTGCCTCAGGACATCCTGTAAGCCCGGGTACCTGCCCAAGAACAGCTGCACCACCAAGTTAAGGACGTGAGCCAAACAGGGCACATGGGTCATTTGTCCCTGTCAGAGGGCAGAGAGGAGGTTGGTGCCATTGTCGCAAACCACCATTCCTGCCTTAAGTTGGCATGGCGTCAACCACCTCTGAACCTGCCCCTGCAGAGCTGACAGAACCTCTGCCCCAGTGTGGCTCCTGTCCCCCAAGCACACCAGCTCAAGCACCGCATGCCATCTTTTGGCCTGCATACTTGCGTATCCCCTTGAACAGCTACGGAGCACCGCTGGTTCCAAGGACAAAGCACAGGAAGGGGCCATGGAGGAAGAAGAAATGGAGGGGGTGGAGGAGAGAGGTGTGTCACAATCATTAGTAGTGGTATTTTGGAGGCATGGTGGTGGAACAACCTCCAACACTACTGCACCTTGTCCTGCATCCTTCCCAGCTGCCAGCAGAGTCATCCAATGCGTGGTGAAACTTGGGTAACGTCCCTGTCCATGCCTGCTGGACCATGAGTCAGCGGTAATATGCACCTTACCGCTGACCGCCCTGTCCAGCCAGGCATGGACATTGCCTTCCACATGCCGGTAGAGAGCCGGAATCGCCTTCCGTGAGAAAAAGTGGTGTTTGGGTACTGAGGAAGCGCACATTCCACAAACTCACGGAAGGGGGCAGAGTCTACCAACTGAAAAGGCAGCAGTTGAAGTGCTAGCAATTTTGCCAAGCTAGCATTCAACCGCTGGGCATGTGGAAGGCTGGGAGCGAACTTCTTTCGGTGGTGCAGCGGCTGGGGCAGGGAAATTTACCTGGTACAATCTGACGTAGGTGTACCGAAAGCAGATTGCCCACAAGTACTTGGCTGTGACAGACCTAATTCTACACCTTCATTCCTCTCAGTGCAGGTCTCAGAGAGGACTGAAGGTATAGACGCATCCTGCAGCCATCCATCGTGACGGGCGGACGCACAACCATCTGATTAGGAGCCATTGCGGCTCCTCTCCCTCTATCTCTACACTCAGGGTACGGGTTAGCAGTCTATATTGCCCTAAGTGTGTGGTCCAGTCCTCCTACTGGTATTGTCCATCTGGGATCTGGCACCCAGGGACAATCCGTACCGGTTGGTTCAGCGGGTGATGTCCGGTGAATGGTGGTAATAGCCTTATTCTTTTGAAAAATGTTAATAGCAGTTTAAATGAATCAATGACATCGTGTCTAGCCCTGATGAAGCGAAAATCCTTTTGCGAAACATGTTGGCTTTAGTCACGTATGAATTTTGAAATTCACTACTGGATGGTCATATGTCTGTATATGTTTTAACAATGCTATTTTTAATCATATCTCAATAAATATTGTTAATTTTTTATCAAACTTGTTTGATTTTCACCTACTAGACTCAATATTTTCCTCTAAAGTCCCATTTATTTGAGGAGGGGGTATCCCTATTCCCCCCCCTTCTCCTTCTCTCTTTTTATGATATATATTAACCAGGGATTGGAAAAATCATCTGAGATATTCCCTGATATAGTCCAACCATCTTCCTCTAACTACATATGAAGGTATAGTGGGGTTGGAGATCTCAGCTGATGAGGAGCAAGGAGAGGTCCTCTTTGTTCTTTGGTGTGGGTCTTTTAAATACGCTTGCCAACGAACTGCATGGCAGGTCAACATATGTCTGGTCAAGCATGTGGTGCCCAAGCGGGAGATGTTTTGGCCACGCAAGAAACGCTTGAGACATATGTTGCAAATAGTAGCGGTGCGATCTGATGCACTAGTCTCCCAAAAAGGGCCACACCAAAGAACTTTTGGAATAATGTGCAGAGACAGCAGCGCCCTGCACATGCGGAGCTTTGGGGTGCGATCCAGTCAGTGTGCTGCCCTTAGGCTGGCCCCTGGAGGGCATCCTGCCTCGTTGGTGATGTGCCTCCTCCTTCTCTCTCCTATCAGGCACCCACGTTGAGTCAGTGACCTCATCATCCCCTCCCTCCTCATCACTGGAGCAAACCTGGCAGTATGCTGCAGCAGGGGGTGCATGACTGCCAGATTGCTGTCCTTCTTGGGCACCCCCTCTGTCTGTGCTCACGTTACTGCCTTCATCTAGCTCAGTATCATCATCAGAGCCTTCTAAACGCTGGGCATCCTCCTGGAGCATGTACCCAACACTGTGGTCAAACAGTTCGAGGGACTGCTCAAAATGACATGGTGGGGCTAGGGAAGGAGTCACTGATGCCATTGAGCCAAGGGAAGAGGCCACGTTGGCAGTTGCTTTGCCAAACAAAGTACTCTGAGCATGGGTGAGAGAGGATGAGGAGGATGAGGACGGCTTGGTCATCCACTCGACCCAGTCTTCCGCATGTTGCGGCTCAACACGGCCAGCTGCCGAAAAAAAGGCCAAACTTGTCCCACAGCCACGTGCTGATGAGGATGCACCGTCTCCATGACCAGCACGGTTGCCTCTAGACACAGAGCCTGCTTGCCCTCTTTTATTGGCTTGTGACTGTCTGCCTCTCCTTGTTGGCCTTCCAGACATACTAATGGCCTGTAGCTGCACTAAGCAGGGATATATATATATATATATATATATATATATATATACTGATACTGCAGCTAGCAAAATCAACTGCCTGCCTGTAGTATGACAACACCACCAACCTTCTACAGGTAGCTTTAGGTGAACACTGTGCAAAAATAACTTGTAGCTTATTTAGCTGCCTGCGGTAGTGATAGGATCAGGAAAACACCACCAACCTTCTACAGGTAGCTTTAGCTGAAGAAAATAGAAAATGGTAACAACTACCTACTCGCGCATATGGAAAATTAAATTGAATAAATGAATTAATTAGGGAGCAGCATGTTATAACAATAATAAGAAAGCAAGAAAATAATTAACAAGTTAATTACAAACCGCGCTCCTTTTGAAGTGCAAATACAAAATCACACTCTATTGTGAATCAAGACCATGAAAGTAGTAAAATAATATCAGTGGTGATAACTCCCAACTAAGTGAAACATTAAATCATCATAGTAGAAAAATTTAGATTGTGAAAATTATAAAATTATAAAGATATGCAAAGTGAAAAATAGTAAAATAAAGGTCCAAAGATAATTTTCAAAAATATCAAAAATATCAATGTGTTCAAAAATATGTTCAAATATTGGTAGATCAGAACTTTTGAATAAATAAGCTTCTGGGTAAATCTTCCTTGGGTTCAGCAAAGCATCAAATAACAGTATTCCACCACCATCACAGCCACACAGCCTACTTACCAGATTGAGGTGACTCCCATTACAGGAGTCAAACGCGCTTCAAGAACGAACGGAGCTTCTCGCGGTCACGGTTAAGTGCAGGTGCTGGGACTCAGGTGCCTTAAGTAACACTACGGCTACTTGGATGCATGCAACTGGACTTCCCAAGATGGGTCATAAAGACCATAGATGTCATAAATGGGAGGAAAATGAATAAAAAACTCCCATGGTGAAGTAAGCCAAAATATTTAATAGGCTAAAAACAGGCTAAAACCGCATTACCCACAGATGGGTTCGTGCAGGCAAACAAACAAAAAGCAGGAAAAACAAAGTTGCGAGCAGAAGTGGCGTGTCACGTTCGTTACGTCCGACCGGTTTCGTCAGTGCGTTCTGACGTCATCAGGGATCGCACGAACGGGCACGCCGCCTCCTTAAATACACATCGCCTTTAAGGGCATCCAATTCCGGTGACATCTCATCTCACAGAGGTTTAAATCAAATTGAAATTAAAAGAATCACTGCCATCTTGTGGCCAGAAGGCAAAATACAATGAAAAAATTTAAGAATTATAACGACATCCAAACTGCCATCTTGTGGATAGATGCCAGATTGCACAATTAAGTCAGATGTCATTAATTAGAATTAGAATATAATTAATTAGTTAAATAAAATATCATAAAGGTTTAGAAATTTTTTTTTGAATAAAATATATTAGTAAAAAAGAATACAAAGAGATGGAACCGAAATGGACAGCCCCTTCACAATTTAAAGGGACAGGAATCAAACAATTGGACAGATAGCAGTTTAGATCAATATCAACATTGATACCTGCTGGAGTAAGTGTGTCCAATCGGTAAATCCATTCTGTTTCATTTTTTGATATTCTCTGAACCATATTTCCTACAATGGAAGAACCCTTTTACATCCAAAAAAGTGGATGTAAAAGGATTCTTCTATTGTAGGAAGTGTAAAGCCTGCAAATTGACTAGAAACAATACGAGGAAAGTAGAACACTTTACATCTTTTAGTACAGGTAAAGACTTACAGGTGATAAATTTGTCTATTTTATAATAGACAAATTTATCACCTGTAGGTCCATATTTGTCACGTACCTTATTGTTTGCTCATGTGGGTTACAGTACATTGGACGTACCAAAAGAAATCTCTGCACACGTATTAACGAACATCTTACAAATATTAAAAACGGTTTTCCCAAACACAGTCTCTCTAACCATTTCAGAATCTACCACCAACAGGATCCTAGCTTGGCCAGATTTTTTGGGATTGACAAGCTGGATGCTGATTGGAGGGGAGGAAATATGGTTCAGAGAATATCAAAAAATTGAGTGAATGCCACAAAATGCCACAAAATTAAGAAAGGGGTAGTGTATCATTTAATAGGTACCATCATCCTTTAAATGTTTAAAGCAATATTATTTGGAAGAGAGAACAAACAGGACCTCTCCAATTAAGTCCTGCATCTTCCAGAACAGAAGTTTAGGACTATTGCGGTACCATAAGCACATGAACAAAAATATATATAAAATCATTCAGTTTATTCAAAAATAAGACATTAAAAAGTCCATATGTGGACACAATTGTGAGTAAACAGTAACATGGTACAAACATGTTTACAGTAATGTAGACAAGAAACAATCGTTAATAATGCCCGCAGAGGTAAGTGAAGGCCGGTTATTAGGTACTTGCGAACGTGACCTCTACAGTTGCGCGGTCAAGCCGCTTCTACAGGAGGCGTCCTAGTACATTTTCTACAGGATGAAATAATCAACATTACAAAAATAGCTACACATTTCGGTGATATATAAAGATACAGAACATTAACATTGGAGAAAGTAGTCATTTATTTATATTGCACTCACCAACCTCTGCCCACAAGGGGCAGAGGTTGGTGAGTGCAATATAAACAAACTACTACTTTCTCCAATGTTAATGTTCTGTATCTTTATATATCACCGAAATGTGTAGCTATTTTTGTAATGTTGATTTCATCCTGTAGAAAATGTACTAGGACGCCTCCTAAAGAAGCAGCTTGACCACGAAACTGTAGAGGTCACGTTCGCAAGTACCTAATAACCTGCCTTCACTTACCTCTGCAGGCATTATTAACGATTTTTTCTTGTCTACATTACTGTAAACATGTTTGTACCATGTTACCGTTTACTCACAATTGTGTCCACATAAGGACTTTTTAATGTCTTATTTTTAAATAAACTGAATGATTTTATATATATTTTTGTTCATGTCCTTGTGGAACCGCAATAGTCCTAAACTTCTGTTCTGGAAGAGAGAGGCAGGACTGAATTGGAGAGGTCCTGTTTGTTCTCTCTTCCAAATAATATTGCTTTGAATATCAAAAAATGAAACGGAATGGATTTACCGATTGGACACACTTACTCCGGCAGGTATCAATGTCGATATTGATCTAAACTGCTATCTGTCCAATTGTTTGATTCCGGTCCCTTTAAATTGTGAAGGGGCTGTCCATTTCGGTTCCATCTCTTTGTATTCTTTTTTACTAATATATTTTATCCAAAAAATTTTTCTAAACCTTTATGATATTTTATTTACCTAATTAATTATATTCTAATTCTAATTAATGACATCTGACTTAATTGTGCAATCTGGCATCTATCCACAAGATGGCAGTTTGGATGTCGTTATAATTCTTACATTTTTTCATTGTATTTTGCCTTCTGGCCACAAGATGGCAGTGATTCTTTTAATTTCAATTTGGTTTAAACCTCTGCGAGATGAGATGTCACCGGATTGGATGCCTTTAAAGGCGATGTGTATGTAAGGAGGAGACGTGCCCATTCATGCGATCCCTGATGACGTCAGAACGCACTGACGAAACCAGTTGGACGTAACGAACGTGACACGCCACTTCCGCTCGCAGCTTTGTTTTTCCTGCTTTTTGTTTGTTTGCCTGCACAAACCCATCTGTGGGTAATGCGGTTTGAGCCTGTTTTTAGCCTATTAAATATTTTGGCTTACTTCACCATGGGAGTTTATTATTCATTTTCCTCCCATTTATGACATCTATGGTCTTTATGACCCATCTTGGGAAGTCCGGTTGCATGCATCCAAGTAGCCGTAGTGTTACTTAAGGCACCTGAGTTCCAGCACCTGAGTCCCAGCACCTGCACTTAACCGTGACCGTGAGAAGCTCCGTTTGTTCTTGAAGCGCGTTTGACTCCTGTAATGGGAATCACCTCAATCTGGTGAGTAGGCTGTGTGGCTGTGATGGTGGCGGAATACTGTTATTCGATGCTTTGCTGAACCCAAGGAAGATTTACCCAGAAGCTTATTTATTCAGAAGTTCTGATCTACCAATATTTGAACATATTTTTGAACACATTGATATTTTTGATATTTTTGAAAATTATCTTTGGACCTTTATTTGACTATTTTTCACTTTGCATATCATTATAATTTTATAATTTTCACAATCTAAATGTTTCTACTATGATGATTTATTGCTTCACTTAGTTGGGAGTTATCACCACTGATATTATTTTACTACTTTTATGGTCTTGATTCACAATAGAGTGTGATTTTGTATTTGCACTTCAAAAGGAGCGCGGTTTGTAATTAACTTGTTAATTATTTTCTAGCTTTAGCTGAACACTGTGCAGAGCTCGCACTACACTAACTTGTAGTTTTAGCTGAACACTGTGCAGAGCTCGCAAAAAACTAACTTGTAGCTTATTTAGCTGCCTGCGGTAGTGATAGGATCAGGAAAACACCACCAACCTTTTACAGGTAGCTTTAGCTGAACACTGTGCAGAGCTTGCAAAAAACTAACTTGTAGCTTATTTAGCTGCCTGCGGTAGTGATAGGATCAGGAAAACACCACCAACCTTCTACAGGTAGCTTTAGGTGAACACTGTGCAGAGCTCGCAAAAAAATAACTTTTAGCTTATTTAGCTGCCTGCGGTAGTGATAGGATCAGGAAAACACCACCAACTTTCTACAGGTAGCTTTAGCTGAACACTGTGCAGAGCTCACACTACACCAACTTGTAGCTTTAGCTGAACACTGTGAGGAGGACACACTACCCTAACTTGTAGCTTTAGCTGAACACTGTGCAGAGGTCACACTAAACTAACTTGTAGCTTTAGCTGAACACTGTGAGGAGGACGAACTACCCTAACTTGTAGCATTAGCTGAACACTGTGCAGAGGTCACACTAAACTAACTTGTAGCTTTAGCTGAACACTGTGAGGAGGATACACTACACTAACTTGTAGTTTTAGCTGAACACTGTAAGGAGGTCACACTAAACTAACTTGTAGCTTTAACTGAACACTGTAAGGAGGACGCACTACACTAACTGTAAATAGTCTAGCTGCCTGACTGTAGTACTAATAGGATCGAAAATAACACCAGCAATTTTCTTCAGGTAGCTGTAAATGCTGTAACAAGGCAAGCCTGCCTGTCAGTAGGAAGTTAACAGGAACGGATCTAGCTAAACTGAATACAGTGTGTATATATATATATATATATATATATATATATATATAACACCTGGGATGCATATATATATACACAACACACTGAAAGTGCAGCTAACTCACTGACTGTCCTGCCTAATCTAGCTAACTCAAATGAAATGGCACTGTCTCTCTCTCTCTCTCTAAGCACGCCGGAACACACTACACAGGGCCGCCGTGCAGGCGGCCTTATATAGTGTGGGGCGTGTTCTAAACCTCCTGAGCCATAATTGGCCAAAGCCACCCTGGCTTTGGCCAATTACAGCTCTCTCTACTGACGGCGCTGTAAATGGACAAGCATGCGGGTAATAGTGCATGCTTGGCCAATCATCAGCCAGCAATGCACTGCGATGCCGCAGTGAATTATGGGCCGTGGCACGCCACACGAATTTTATGCGAACGGCCCATATCGTTCGCAATTTGGCGAACGGGCGAACAGACGATGTTCGACTCGAACATGGGTTCGACTCGAACACGAAGCTCATCCCTAAAGAAGAGGAGGAGGGGGTGGAGGAGAGAGGTGTGGCAGAATCACCACTACCAGTATTTTGAAGGTATGGTGGTGGAACAAACTCCAACAATACTGCACCCTGTCCTGCATCCTTCCCAGCTGCCAACAGGGTTACCCAGTGCGCCGTGAAAGAAAGATAACGTCCCTGTCCATGCCTATTGGATCATGAGTCAGCAGTAATATGCACCTTACCACTGACCGCCCTGTCCAACGAGGCCAAGACATTGCCTTCCACATGTAGGTAGAGAGCCGGAATGGCCTTCTGAGATAAAAATTGGCGTTTGGGAACCTGCCACTGAGGTACCGCACATTCCACAAATTCTTGAAAGGGGGCAGAGTCTACAAGCTGAAAAGACAGCAGTTGGAGTGCTAGCAATTTAGCCTAACTAGCATTCAGCCGCTGAGCATGTGGATGGCTGAAACCAAATTTCTTTTACCGGTTTAGCAACTGGGGTAGGGAAATTTGCCTACTACAATCAGATGTTGGTGTACCGCTAGCAGATTGCCCGGAAGTGCTTGGGACACCTAATTCTACACCTTCATTCCTCTCAGTGCAGGTCTCTGAGAGGACTGAAGTTATAGTGGGGTTGGAGATCCCAGCTGATAAGGAGCAAGGAGAGGTCCACCTTGACCTTTGGTGTGGGTCTTTTTAGCACTGTTGCCAATGGACTGCATGGGAGCTCGACATATGTCTGGTCAAGCATGTAGTGCTCAAGCGGCTGCTGTTTTGGCCACGCTTGATACGCTTCAGACATGTGTTGCAAACAGCAATGGTGCGATCTGCTGCACACGTATCAAAAAGGCCCACACCAAAGAACTTTTGGAAAAACACGTGGAGTCAGCAGTTCCCTGCACATGCAGAGCTCTGCGGTGTGATGCAGTCAGTTGCCTGCCCTTAAGCTGGCCCCTGGAGGGCATCCTGCCTCGTTGGAGATGTGCCTCCTCCTCTTTTCTATCTGGCACCAACGTAGAGTCAGTGACCTCATCATCCCCTCCCTCCTCGCCACTGGAGCAAACCTGGCAGTATGCTGCAGCTGGGGGTACATGACTGCCAGTTTCTTGTCCTTCTTGGGCACCCCCCTCTCTCTGGGCTCATGTTACTGCCTTCATCCTCAACCTGGGTACCATCATCAGAGCCTTCAAAACACTGCGCATCCTCCTGCAGCATGTACCCTACACTGTGTTTGAACAGTTCGAGGGACTACTCAGGGCATGATGGTGGGGCTAGGGAAGGAGTGACTGATGACATTGAGCCGATGGAAGAGGCCGCTTTGGCAGCTACATTGGCAGACAAAGTACCCTTAACCTGGGTGACAGAGGATGATGAGGATGAGGACGGCTTGGTCATCCACTCTACCAACTCTTCTGCATGTTGTGGCTCAACATGGCCAGCTGCCAAAAAAAGGACAAGTGTACCCCACAGCCACGTGCTGAGGATGCACCGTGTCCATGACCAGAACTTTTGGCTGTAGACACAGAGCCTGCTTGCCCTCTTTTAGTGGCCTGTGAGCGTCTGCCTCTCCTTGGTGGCCTTCCAGACATGCTGTACAATTAGATTAGCAAAACAACGCCTGAAGTTTACTAAAAACAGTACAACAGGAATGGCCTACAGTCAGGTATAGGCTTGGCTAGACTATCTATCTATCTATCTATCTATCTATCTATCTATCTATCTATCTATCTATCTATCTATCTATCTATCTATCTATGCCTGTGTATGTATATATATATATATATATATATATATATATATATACCTAATTAAATGAACTGCAGCTCACTGAGTCACCTGCCTGAAAGTGTCTTCGAACACGTACTCCAGGAATGGCCTACAGTCAGATATAGGCTTGACTGGACTACAATGCAGTGGATATATATTTTATGAACTGAAGCTCACTGAGTTACCTGCCTGCCTGAAAGTGTCTTTGAACACACACTCCAGGAATGGCCTACAGTAAGGTATAGGCTTGGCTGGACTACAATGCAGTGGATATATAGTTTATGAACTGCAGCTCACTGAATCACCTGCCTGCCTGAAAGTGTCTTTGAACACGCACTCCAGGAATGGCCTACAGTCAGGTATAGGCTTGGCTGGACTACAATGCAGTGGATATATAGTTTATGAACTGCAGCTCACTGAATCACCTGCCTGCCTGCCTGAAAGTGTCTTTGAACACGCACTCCAGGAATGGCCTACAGTCAGGTATAGGCTTGGCTAGACTATATATATATATATATATATATATATATATATATATATATATATATATATATATACAAGCATGTATATATATATTAAATGCACTGCAGCTATATTATATATTATATATAATTATATTATATTATAATATATTATATATATTAACGAGCCCCTGCTCGCTCGGTTCCACTCTCCCGACACTCCTCTGCAGCTATAGAATCAGACTGCAGATGACGCCATCTGATTGTTTGGTCATCCGATGCTCCAGGATTAGAACTACAAGCTATGTGCCGTTCTAACCCAGTTGTGATAGCTCAGAACAAACACCAGGCAGGCTGTATGTAAGTTCATCCAGGAATCTCTCTTTATTGACAGGAATACAGTCTCTTTTATACAATAAAAGAGGAGGTGCAGACCTGCTCATATTACACTAACAATACAGCTGTAACCTAATTAACATGAGCTAATTAACTAATCCCTTTAGACAGCCTAGATGACTCAGACATGACCTTTAGGCCAGACTGGCCGTCTTGTAGCTCAGAAAGCCCAATCAACATTATCACAATAGCAGAGTTAATTAACACAAACAACAATGGGGATCTAATGACTCTTAGATCCCATACTAGAGACTTTTTTTACAATACACATTCTAGCAGGTAACAGGTGTCTGGAATTGACATCAGCGTCTTCTAACAGTATTTGTCCCAGCATTATGAATCAGCCACTATTTCTAATATGGCAAATCCAGGGTCCCCAGAGTCTGTGTGTCCTGGGGGACCAGGACCCGAATCCACAGTAATACCGCCTCAAGGGTCCCCAGGCATACAGCTCACAAAGAGCACCATTCCCCCAAATGCCAGGGCCCACAATCGATCGGCAAGAGGCTAGCATACAGTCCCCTCCAAAAGTCTCTCTCCCGGCTAGGTCTGTCACATTTCTCCCCTTTCGGCAGGAGACTAACACAGGAGGAGACCCCAGACGGATTGACTCCGAAGTTAGTCAGTAGTTCCAGTCCTCTAATGCCTGTACCCACACAGTACCTCAAACAAATTGTTCCAAACAAAGCATTACTCACCCAGCCAACCTCTGCCTCTCTCAGAGAACATATCTGCTGCTGGGGAGAGGCCTGGACTGGCCCTTCTCCCTGGAGTCCTTTCTGCCGCTAGAAGACAGTGTGTCTGGGCTCAATCCGTCATGCTGTTGGGGATCTGGGCCAACTGCCCAGCATCCCTGGGGTATACAGGTAGAGACTGAAGTCCCATCCACCTTCACAGGAAACCTATCCTCTGTTAGTTGGGGGCAGAGGCCAGCAGTACTCGGCCCTGTTGCCAGCCCTTCTGCTGGCAACCCCACACCATCTGCTCCGGCTAACTGTTGGGGAGGGAGGCCGACTGCCCAGCCTCCCTGGAACTCTATAGTTGTTGCCGGTGCTGGGCAGAGGTTGGTAGCACTCTGCTCTGTTGCCAGCACTTCTGCTGGGGACTCCGCATCCTCCGCTCCAGCTAACCGTTGGGGCAGGAGACTGGCTTCCTCCACTCCCAAACTGTGTAGCTGCCATTGGGGAGGTGAGCCGGCTGCTTCCTTTTCCATTCCCTCATCTGGATGTTGGGACGATATGTCTGTGGTACTGTCTCCCAGGTGCACGGATCTTTGCTGGGAAGGAAAGACCGCTTCCTCCACCCTGGCCAAATGTTGGGGAGGGACAACACACACCTCCTCTCCCTTCTCCCCCTGTATCTGCTGCTGGGAAGTGATTGCCACCTCCTCAGCCTGAGCCTCCGAAACTGCCACAGGTGTGGGGCAGAGGTCTTGGACCCTCTGTCTAGTTGCCAGCACTTCTGCTGGGGGGTTGCTAGGTGGTTCCTCCTCTACAGAAATGTCTATTAAATCCCCAGTCTCTGGAATTGCTAAAAGTGTGGGTCAGAGGTCTTGGACCCTCTGTTCAGTTACCAGATCTTCAGCTGGAGAGGTTTGTTGTAACTCCACATATACTGCTGTTGGTGCTGGGCAAAGCACAGTGAAGTTTGGCCCTAATATCAGCTCTTCTGCTGGAGGCTCATCAGGTTGTTCTTCCTCAGCAGAAAAGTCTATCAAATCACCTGTCTTTGCAACTGGTGTCTGGGGATAAAGGTTCACCATCTCCTGTCCCTGGAACCCAGAAGATGCTATCAGTGCTGGGCAGAGGTTAGCAGAGCTCTGCCCCGTTGTCAGCACTTCAGCTTTGGGGATAGCGATCTCCAGATTTTCCACTGCCGATTCTCTGGCATTCTGCTGGACATCACATTCCACCATCCAAGATCATCCAATGCAGAAACAGGTTCATCAAGGTCAGTCAGCACTTGCTGCATCCGCCATAAGACCTCCGCCTCCATAGCTGTGGGGGCAGGTTGGCAAAGCACACTGTAACTCTGCCACATTGTCAAATCTTCAGCCAGGATTTCAGAGTTGTCAACTGGTATTTCCTGATAGTCCAGGGGAAAGGGAGCCCCACCCTGCTGCTGAGCAGAGTCTAGCAGCTGTCTGTAGGCCATCTCAAGCTCCCATTCCTGAACGGCCAGAAACTCCAAATCTTCCTGTGCCCAGTGCACTTCCGAGACATTCAGTCTTCGCTCTCTGTGCTCCATTATTTCCTCCAAAGGCCACTCCCGATCACTCCTAAAGTCATGGTCCCTGGACAGCGTCCGGTACAACAATCCCAGGCCATAGTCAAAGCCTTCCGTGGGGCTGTCATCCGCTGTCCACGGGCACACTTGGGCTACATACCACTGGAGGGCTCTGTAGCTTTCCTCCAAGCGCATTTCTGCCCGGATCAGCCTGCTTAACTCAGCTGTCCACTCCTGGTTCGGCGGTTCCCCCAATAACGGCATTCGTACTTCATACTGCGACCAGTACCTTACATGAATGGAGGGGAGAACTTTGCCCTGGTTTCACTGCTCACGGGCTAGCGCTTCCTTCCAGAGTTTGCAGCGGATAGAATCAAACCATCCTAGCAGGACCTGCTCTGATACTGGTCCTCTGTGCTGTATCTGCATCTCTCGCAACCTCCTTCTGAATTCCTCTTCCATGGTGGCTGGTATCTGTACCTCTCCTCTCCTGCTATCTGGACCTTGGATCCAGGTGATGGTTTGGATGTGTTCACGGCAAGGAAGCACGATCCCACCGGTCCCTCCCTGCTCTCAAGTAAGTCTTTCAGTGTGGCTCTCCTGCAGGCTGGTTTGGAGTGTCCCAGTAACTGGAGAGCAAATCCCACGGCTACCAACCAATGTAACGAGCCCTTTGCTCACTCGGTTCCACTCACCCGACACTCCTCTGCAGCTATAGAATCAGACTGCAGATTGCGCCATCTGATTGTTCGGTCATCCGATGCTCCAGGATTAGAACTACAGCTATGTGCCATTCTAACCCAGTATGTAAGTTCAACCAGGAATCTCTCTTTATTGACAGGAATACAGTCTCTTTTATACAATAAAAGAGGAGGTGCAGACCTCCTGCTCATATTACTCTAACAATACAGCTGTAACCTAATTAACATGAGCTAATTAACTAATCCCTTTAGACAGTCTAGATGACTCCGACATGACCTTTTAGGCCAGACTGGCCGTCTTGTAGCTCAGAAAATCCAATCAACATTATCACAATAGCAGAGTTAATTAAACACAAACAACAATGGGGATCTAATTACTCTTAGATCCCATACTAGAGACTTTTTATACAATACACATTCTAGCAGGCAACAGGTGTCTGGAATTGACATCAGCGTCTTCTAACAGTATTTGTCCCAGCATTATGAATCAGCCACTATTTCTAATATGGCAAATCCAGGGTCCCCAGAGTCTGTGTGTCCTGGGGGACCAGGACCCGAATCCGCAGTAATACCACCTCAAGGGTCCCCACGCATACAGCTCACAAAGAGCACCGTTCCCCCAAATGCCAGGGCCCACGATCGATCGGCAAGAGGCTAGCATACAGTACCCCCCCCAAAAGTCTCTCTCCCGGCTAGGTCAGTCACATATATATATATATATATATATATATATATATATATATATATATATCAGTCTGACTGTGTGTATATATATTAAATACACTGCAGCTAGCTGAATCAAATGCCTGCCTGAAGTATATTAGAAACAGTACAGCAGGAATGGCCTGCAGTGAGTTTTAGCTAAACTGTATACAGTGTGTGTGTGTATATATATATATATATATATATATATATATATATATATAGCTGTCTGGCTGTATGTGTATATATATATATATATATATATATATATATATATATATATATATATATATATATATATATATAAAATACACTGAAGCTAACTGAATTAACTGCCTGCCTGAAGTACATTAGAAACAGTACAGCAGGAACGGTCTGCAGTGAGATCTAGCTAACTAAATAAACTGCCTGCTCAAAGTAAATGAAATGACACTCTCTCTCTCTATCCCTCTCTCCGCCAGCAACACACTACACAAGGCCGACGTGCAGGCGGCCTTATATAGTGTGGGGCATGGACTTAACCCCCTGAGCCATGATTGGCCAAAGGCACCCTGCTTTTGGCCAATTATGGCTCTCTTCGCTAATGGCACTGTGATTGGCCAAAGCATGCGGGTTATAGTTCATGCTTGGCCAATCATCAGCCAGCAATGCACTACGATGACGCAGTTCATTATGGGCCTTGACGCGCCACTCGAATTTGGCACGAACGGCCCATAATGTCCGATGTTCGAGTCAAACTCATGTTCGTCTTGAACAGACAGCCCATCCCTATTTATCAGACTATAAACAGTTTATAGGCACCTGTCAGGTTATCCATCGTTTTGACAGGTACGGTATTAAAGTAGCCTCCTGCAGATAGACAGTTTGCTGCAAAGCCAGCTGATTAGATAAGATCTACTTTACAGCCAAAGGGACCTTGTTCAGACTATAGGAGCAGGGAAGATATTTGCAGTATTAAAGACCCCAGGTCAGATTAGGACCACCGTGGTAATCTCTCATCTTTCATTTTTTGAGGTGACCCCTTTAAGTAAAATTTATAAACTAATACAAGTTAAGTTTTAAGACCAGTTGACTTAGGTGTGGTGGGATACGTACCCTCGTGTTGTAGCTAATTTAACAGGTATTCAACACGTATCTGGTACTAGATATCTTCCTTCTTTTTCATTTAGTATTCCTTTCTTCCAACCCTTTTTGGCTAGTTGTTCCAATTCTTTCTTATATTTAAATTTTTGATATGTGGTGATGTCTTGAAGTTGTCTCTGCGTTTGTAATAAATATGCTTCTTTGGAGAGAATTACAAATTGCCCCTCCCTTGTCGGCAGGTCTGTAACAATCCCCTTGCTCGCTCGGTTCCACTCTCCTGACACTCCTCTGCAGCTATAGAATCAGATTGCAGATCGCAACATCTGATTGTTCGGTCATCCGATGCTCCGGGATTAGAACTACAGCTTTGTGCCGTTCCAACCCAGTTGTGATAGCTCAGTACAAACACCAGGCAGGCTGTATGTAAGTTCAACCAGGAATCTCCTTTATTGCAAAATACAGGCTCTTTTATACACTAAAAGTGGAGGTGCAGACCTCCTGCTCATATTACTCTAATGCCCCGTACACACGGTCGGACTTTGTTCGGACATTCCGACAACAAAATCCTAGGATTTTTTCCGACGGATGTTGGCTCAAACTTATCTTGCATACACACGGTCACACAAAGTTGTCGGAAAATCTGATCGTTCTAAACGCGGTGACATAAAACACGTACGTCGGGACTAAAACGGGGCAGTGGCCAATAGCTTTCATCCCTTTATTTATTCTGAGCATGCGTGGCACTTTGTCCGTCGGATTTGTGTACACACGATCGGAATTTCCGACAATGGATTTTGTTGTCGGAAAATTTTATATCCTGCTCTCAAACTTTGTGGGTCGGAAAATCCGATGGAAAATGTGTGATGGAGCCTACACATGGTCGGAATTTCCAACAACAAGGTCCTATCACATTTTCCGTCGGAAAATCCGACCGTGTGTGGGGGGCATTACAATACGGCTGTAACCTAATTAACCTAATTAACATGAGCTAATTAACTAATCCCTTTAGACAGCCTAGATGACTCAGACATGACCTTTAGGCCAGACTGGCCATCTTGTAGTTCAGAAAATCCAATCAACATTATCACAATAGCAGAGTTAATTAAACACAAACAACAATGGGGATCTAATTACTCTTAGATCCCATACTAGAGACTTATTTACAATACACATTTTAGCAGACAACAGACAGGTAGCTGGAATTGATGACATCAGCGTCTCCTAACAGTATTTGTTCCAGCATTATGAATCAGCCACTATTCCAAGCTTCATGACAATACTCCCCCCTGGGAAACAGTCCAACAACCACAGTGGGACCCCGAACGGGTCAACTCGAGGATGTTGGAAAAGTAGTCTTAAGTTCCAGGTCCGTCTGCCGGGATAACCCATCCGCATTCCCGTTTTGAGGCCCTGGCCGATATTGTAGGGTGAAATTGTACGGTTGCAAAGCCAGGCTCCACCTTAGTAATCAGCCGTTCTCTCCCACCACCCGGTTAAGCCATATCAAAGGATTGTGGTCCGTCATGACAAGAGCGTCCATACACATAGGGCTGAAATTTCTTTAAAGCCGAGACTAAGGCCAAACACTCTTTTTCCACAGCAGCATATCCAACTTCACGGGGTAACAACTTGCGGCTGAGATACGCCACCGGGTGCTCTTTCCCGTCATTGCAAACTTGACTTATTAGGGCTCCCAGTCCGAACATGGAGGCATCTGTATGAATGACAAAGCGTTTGTTAGGATCGGGTTCCGCCAGTATGGGAGCTTGCGTTAGGGCGGTTTTTAACTGATGAAATGCTGTCTCGCACTCCGGGGACCACAGGACCTGTCTAGGGAGAGTCTTTTTGGTCAGGTCTGTCAGGGGTTTCGCTATGTCACTATAGTGGGGTACAAACTTCCTGTAGTACCCTGCTGTCCCTAAAAATGCAAGTACCATGGGTCTTGGTTCTGGGAACTGGCCAGTTTAGGACAGCCTCGATTTTTGTAGGTTCTGGCCTCTGCTTCCCACATCCCACTCTATGTCCTAGATATTGCACCTCAGACATCCTGATATTACATTTGTCTGGCTTCAGGGTCAGGTTAGCGGCTCGGATCCTATCTAGCACTATTCCCAGGTGTCTAAGATGTTCCTCCCATGTCTGGCTATAGATTGCGATGTCATCAAGATATGCGCATGCAAAATCTTGCAGACCATCGAGGAGTTCATATATCATCCGCTGGGAGGTAGCCGGAGCATTCTTCATCCCGAATGGCATTACCCGAAACTGGTAAAGGCCGGACGGGGTGATGAAGGCAGACTTTGGAATTGCTTCCGCTTCCAAGGGAATCTGCCAGTAGCCCTTACATAAGTCAATAGTCGTCAGATAATGTCCCTGAGCTATTTTGTCCAGCAATTCATCCACTCGGGGCATAGGGTAGGCATCTGTCACAGTACAGTCATTCAGTCGCCTATAGTCCACGGAAGCTCCAGCATCGGTAGATATTCAGAGTCCCCAGTGGCAGGAGGGCATATGGCGGCTATGGCCTCAGTCCTCTCATGATAGGCCTTCTTCATATTAATGAGAAACGTCCTCTTAATGTTTGTGCCTGCACAGCTGGCAACCACGTAGGTGGTATCGCACAGCTGTTTTACCACCTGATAGGGGCCCTGCCAGGAGGCCTGTAATTTATTTTGCTTCAGGGGTTTTAGTACCAGGACTTTCTGTCCGATATAAAAGGTGCGATTCCTCGCAGACCGATCATACCAAACCTTCTGCTGACTCTGGGGCGATTGCATATTCTCATGGACTAGATCGGTAAGTTCCCGCAGGCGCTCCCTGAGTTCCAAGACATAACTAAGGATGGGGAGGACTTCTGGATCCTCTACCCCCTCCCACTGGGCCCTCCCTAAGTCTAAGAGCCCCCTAACCCTTCGCCCATACAACAGCTCAAATGGGGAAAACCCTGTGGACTCTTGGGGTACCTCTCTATAGGTGAACAGTAGATGGGGAAGATATTTCTCCCAATCCTTCCTACTCTCCACGAAGGCCCGAAGCAGCTGCTTCAGGGTCCCGTTAAATCTCTCACACAACCCTTTGGTCTGAGGGTGGTAGGGGGCGCTCTGGAGGGGTTTAATCCCACAGAGACGCCAGAGCTGCTGCGTCAGCTCAGCTGTGAACTGGGTACCCTGATCGGACAATATCTCCTGGGGAAACCCTACCCTAGTGAATACCCGCAGTAAGGCATCTGCTACTGTATCAGCCTGGATATTGGATAAGGGAATGGCCTCCGGGTAGCGGGTGGTGTAATCCACCACCGTAAGAATATACTTCTTCCCAGTGGCACTCGGGCGGGCCAGTGGGCCTATAATATCAACCACTATGCGGCTAAAGGGTTCTCTAATGATCGGCAGGGGTTGCTGCGAGGCTTTTGGGTGATCCCCTGTCTTCCCTACTTTCTGACAAGTCTCACAGGTCCGGCAGTATTCTCGCACGTCAGCATGTAACCTGGGCCAGAAGAATGCAAGAGACAACTGACTCCGGGTCTTAGCTATCCCTAAATGTCTGGCCAAGGGGATGTCATGAGCCAGCCGCAATAGCTCCCGTCTGTATTTCTGGGGTACAACTAGCTGTTTGTAGGGACCCTGTTGCTTACCGGTACCCATTCCCTCGGTGTAACGATATAGAAACCCCCCTCCCACTCTATTCTGTCTTCCCCCAACCCCCCTGGATCCTTGCCCGCCCTGTCCCGATAACCAGCTAATGTTGGGTCATTCTGAGTCTCTTGCCTAATGTCGGAGGGAGAATCCCAGGACACAGGGTTGTAAAGTCGGGGTAATGTAGGAGGATTTGGTCTTACCTGGGTCCCCATAGGAGTGAAGTTGCCTTGAAGTTGGCTCTGACGTCGGGTGGTCACGGCCATGGCAGCCTCTGGGGCATATGAGGAAGTCAAATGCCCCAAATCGTTCCCCAAAAGTACTTCCGCGGGTAACTCACGTAGTAATCCCACTCACACTTGTAGCTCCCCTGAGCCCCAATCCAAGAGGACTTGGGTGGTGGATAAACGTAGCACCTGGCCCCCTGCTACCCTGACTGCAACAGTCTGGCCGGTCCGGGCTGGCTGGGGAATCATGTGAGGCTGGATGAGGGTAATCGTAGCCCCGGAATCGCTGAAGTCCCTGGGCTGGCTGCCCATTAATCCATACTGCCTGACGATGGTGCTGCCGATTATCTCCGGCAGTAGCTTGGATGGGATCAGCCTCAAAAAGTTCGCCAAACTCTTCCTGAACATCTCGATGGTTGGGCTCGTTCTGGAAACAATGAGCCACTGGTCTGGATGAATGAGCAGTCTCTCGGTACCTCGTGGATCGGGTAGGACAATATCACTGCAGATGACTGGTTTGGTTACAGGTATAGCACTTAGGTCCGTTAGGAGGGTTGGGTCGGGTTGGGGGTCTAGAGACAGACCACTGAGGTACTGAAGTAGAGGCTGGTAAACTGGGCCGAGATAGTGGATAGCGCTCGCTTTTGCCTGACCTTCGAGAGTCCAGATATTGATCAGCCAAAGTAGCCGCTTGCTGTACAGTCTGTGGTCGCTTATCTTGCACCCAATCCCGTACTACCGGAGGGGTGTGGTTAAAGAACTGGTCTAAGAGTACTAGCTGGGTGATGTCCTCTATGGTATTAGCGTGGCTTCCCTGGAACCAGCCCTTAAGGTTCCGCTGCAGACGATGTGCCCACTCCACGTATGTTATGTTGGCTTGTTTCCGGGATTCTCTAAACTTACTCCGACTGGCTTCGGGTGTAATGGCAAATCGGGCTAGCAGAGCTTCTTTTACCCGGTCATAATCTTTAGCGTCCTCGTCCTCAAGGGTCCGATACGCATCGGCTGCTCTGCCAGTCAAATTACTCGCCAGTAAGGCAACCCAATCTTGGGACAGTACATTATGTATCTGGCATAGTCTCTCAAAGTCCTGCAGGAATGCTTCAATTTCCTCCTCTCCTTCCTTAAATAGTTTAAATGCCCGAAAGGGCAACTTATGAAAAGGCGCTGTATCTTTAGGTGTTGTCTTCGATTGCCGTTATTCCACCATTCTCCGCTCATGTTGCCGCTCTAGTTCCCTCTCTTCTCACTCATCCTGCAGCTGGATGTCTCTAATGGCATTCTATATGGTGGTCTCTGATGGGTTAGCACCATATAATGCCAACCGCTCTCAAACTCGTTGCTGAAACAAGTCTTCAACTGACCGGGGTCCCACATCACCATCGCTCTGATCCATCTTGGCTAGCTCACTGATCAAGGTGGCCTTGTTCTTTGTCCCACTGGTCCCTCCACGGCTCTCAAGTAAGTCTTTCAGCAGGCTGCATAGCTGGCCATTCACTGTGGTGGTTTGGAGTGTCCCAGTAACTGGAGAGAAAATCCCACTGCTGCCACCAATGTAACGAGCCCCTTGCTCGCTCGGTTCCACTCTCCTGACACTCCTCTGCAGCTATAGAATCAGATTGCAGATCACAACATCTGATTGTTCAGTCATCCGATGCTCCGGGATTAGAACTACAGCTTTGTGCCGTTCTAACCCAGTTGTGATAGCTCAAACAAACACCAGACAGGCTGTATGTAAGTTTAACCAGGAATCTCCTTTATTGCAAAATACAGGCTCTTTGATACACTAAAAGTGGAGGTGCTACAGCTGTAACCTAATTAACCTAATTAACATGAGCTAATTAACTAATCCCTTTAGACAGCCTAGATGACTCAGACATGACCTTTAGGCCAGACTGGCCATCTTGTAGTTCAGAAAATCCAATCAACATTATCACAATAGCAGAGTTAATTAAACACAAACAACGGGGGCGTGGCCGAGATGCTGGACTGAGCAGACGTGCCTCACTGAGCTCTGCTGGAAAAAATCCGTTCATATATCCGTAACTGGGATAGATACATTATAATTGGACTGACAGCCCCTGTATGCCTTCAAGAACGCCCGGGGGCCCGAATCGGGGCAAAAAGCTTAAATTTCCCCCTGACATAGCGGCGGAGAAGATTCCGGCTCCAGACCTACGGCCTATACCAGCGCGCCTCAGCAACTTGGCGTCGCAGACGGAGTGCGAGGAGACTGCTCCACCGGGCATTCCTGAGGTGATGGCGGCTATTTCCCTATGCCAGACGGCCCTTACGACTAAAATAGAGGCGGTACAGTTAGACGTAGGGCTGCTGAGACAAGATTTAGATAAAATCCGCACTAGGATTACAGAGGTGGAGCAGAGGGTTGGAGATACGGAGGACGTAGTGACCGACCATGCGGCCTCCATTAGAACACTTCAAAACAAAGTAAAGGCGCTGGAGTATCGGGCAGAGGATGCCGAAAATCGCAGCAGGAGAAACAATCTTCGGATTGTTGGGCTCCCTGAAGGGGCTGAGGGGCGCAATCCCACTGCCTTCACTGAAGATCTGCTGCGATCGGTTCTCCCTGCAGCGCACCTGTCCCCGTTCTTCACGGTGGAGCGAGCTCACCGAGTCCCGCCGAGACCCGGACCAGAAGGGACCCCTCCACGCACGCTAATTCTATGCCTGCTAAATTACAGAGATAGAGATGAGCTTCTGAGAGCTGCCCGTGCAGCAGGTGATATCCCCTACCGCAATGTGAGGCTAATGCTGTTCCCGGATTACACGATGGAGACGCAAAGGCAGCGTCGATCCTTTGATGCGGTGAAAGCAGCTCTCAGAGCCAAGGCGATCCGATACAGTATCCTGTTTCCCGCTAAGCTCCGTGTAGTGGATGGAGAAACGATACGGATCTTCACCAGCCCCAAAGATGCTAATGCCTGGCTTGAAACCCTGCCTCCCTAAACCTTCAGATGTGTGGGACTGAATCTCCCCCTGTAATTTTAGCTTGTTCCCTCTTCTGCTGACTACCCTTTTGCAACAAGCATTGTCGGAACTCCTGCACAAAGAGGTACAGACGCTATCCGGTTGTATTTCCATCAGATGCTTCTGTATGCAAGCATGGAGTTTCAGGCCTAGAGACCCCTGTATTTCCAAGGCCCCCTTATAAGCCGTTAATGTTGTCCATGCTCCCTCATGGGATATATCCTCAAAGGACGACCCCAGACAGCAACTTGCCACATGTGCCTTACCATAACTCTGATGCCGCTCTGGAACATTCAGTGTTTACCACATGTGTCAGCTCTCCAGCAACTCACTATAGTGAGGTTTTTCACGTTTTACACCCCCTTTTTTTTTATACTCTACTACTTTTTTTCTTTGTTTTTATTTTTGTTGTCATTTTTTTTTCTATTTTTTGGTATGCTCTAATCGGGTACACGCTCCCCGATACCAAATTCTTGATATTTGGGACTCATAGTTGTTCGGGAATATGTGTCCCTTGAAGTTAGAGGGTACACGGGGTGGGGGGGGGTTGGATGACCGTTGTCATCACCAAGTTATATGTTATGCTAAATATATGGTCTCAGATGTACTTGGTTGGTCATGGTGCTCTCATTGTTGGGCTTCCTGTGTGGTGGTCCGGGGGGGTGGAGTCCCCGCTCCCTGTTGGTTTAACGTGCCCTGGGCTCGAGTGGGAGGTGGGCGGCTGCGCTCCCTTGGATGGGCCCTACAGGTCGCAACACTCAGGTATCCTTCATTTCTGGGTACACAAAAAGTATGGCTGATTTTACAGTGTTGTCCTGGAATGTTAGGGGCCTCAACTCAGCAATCAAGAGGTCCCTGATACATAAATATATAAGGCAGTATAGCCCCAAAATATGTATCCTGCAGGAAACCCACTTGATAGGAGCCAGGGTGATGGGGTTGAAGAGAGCCTGGGTCTCTGCCCATTATCACGCCTCTTATTCCAACTATGCCAGAGGGGTGAGTGTCTTGATACACAGATCCCTCTCCTTTCAATTAGTAGATGTTAAGACTGATCCAGGGGGCAGGTATGTCCTCATACATGCATTAATAGCTGGTTCCCCATACATAATTGTAGGGGTATACCTGCCTCCTCCTGCTGATATTACCCTGCTTCACACACTGATGCACACTGTTGTCCAGTATGATGTTGGTAAAGTGCTGATGGTGGGCGACTTCAATCAGGTAATGTCAGATGCTTTAGATAGACTCCGACCCTCTTCCTCCACTGGTGGAGGCCTGTCCCACTGGGCATCCTCTTTTCATATGACGGATCTCTGGCGCCATTTCCACCCCTCAGATACTCAATTTACTTGCCTATCCACCACTTTTCGGACGCTGTCGCGTATAGATATGGCTTTTGCCTCGACAGAGATGCTTAGGGAGACGGTGTCCACGGAGATCCTCTCGCGGGGCATCTCGGACCATGCTCCATTATTAGTCACAGTCCGGGCGGCCCCTCCTGGGGGCCTGAGATTGTGGAGATTATCCAAATATTGGATAATGGACCCAGAGATCCAGGAGGAGATGCCGGAGGAGCTGTGCACCTTTTGGTTGACCAATGCTGACTCATCCGGACCACTCATACTATGGGACACATTTAAGGCGTGGTTGAGAGGTCAATATATTAAGAAAATTGCAAATAAAAAGAGGATAATGGTGCAGTCTCTTGGGCAGTTAGAAACACAGGCCCGAGAAACAGAGCAAGTATATGTTACCACCCCGAACTCTACTAATTATATATCTTGGCAGCACACCCTCAGAGAACTAGCGCTACTGAGAGTGGACCTTACTAAAAAGTCCATGCTAGCCTGTGCCCAAAGAGTTTTTGAATACGGAGACAAGAATGGCCGACTTCTGGCCTGGTTGGCAAAGGGACAGTTTGCAGCGACGCATGTGGGTAGAATAAGGGATACAGATGGCGCTTTACTGACCACTCCTAGGGAAATTAGTAATAGATTTTTAAAATTCTATCAGCAATTATACGCCACTAGGGTTAACTATACAACAACTGACCTCTCTGACTTTTTGGACCTCATACCGCTACCTGAACTAGACTTAGACCAAAGAAAAGCCCTGGATAAGGACATAACCCTGGAGGAGGTTCAGAGAGCCATGAGTTGCATGCAGGCAGGAAAAGCACCTGGCCCAGACGGTATCCCCATAGAGTTCTACTCACAGCAGCAGGAGCTGCTGGCCCCCAGATTGACCTCTCTCCTATCACAGTTTTACGATCTGGGTTCCCTTCCAGAGTCTATGTCAGAGGCGGTGGTGGTGTTGGTGCCAAAACCCGGTAAGGACCCTGAGGAATGCGCTTCCTTTAGGCCCATATCTCTCATCAATGCAGATGCCAAATTACTGGCCAAAATTCTGGCTCTTAGATTAGCCACGGTGATTGAAGACCTAATTCACCAAGACCAGACGGGGTTCATGCCGGGGAAGGGCACCGATATTAATATACGAAGGCTTTTTGTCAATCTAGATACAGCACATGACAACGTAGTCATTGCTTCCCTGGACGCGGAGAAAGCCTTTGACTCCGTGGAGTGGGGCTTTCTATGGGAGGTATTAAAAAGATTTGGATTTGGCCCAAAATTTTTAAATTGGATTGGTTTACTATATAATTCGCCCAAGGCCAGGATCCGAGTTAACGATACCCTGTCTGACTATTTTCTCCTCCAGAGGGGCACAAGACAGGGATGCCCGCTTTCGCCCGGTCTCTTTGCCCTGGCCCTTGAGCCACTAGCTGTCCTGATCCGTGAATCGGAGGCTGTGAAGGGGTTTAGGGTTGGCCCTCTGGAGGAGAAAATCTCTCTATATGCAGATGATGCATTACTGTACCTCAACGACGCTGGTCCCTCATTACAAGCAGCACTGGAGATTTTTAATAAATATGGGGGGTTCTCCGGAGTAAAAATAAACTGGTCTAAATCGGTCATTTTCCCTGTAGATCCTAAGGCCCGGGACGAGATACCTTTGACTCCATTAGTGTGGGTGGAGGAATTTAAGTACCTGGGAATAGTGGTGTCCAGGGATCTCCAAGCCTTCCGTCGTCTTAACGTACAGCCCATTATCACCAAACTTAAGGAACACTGCATCAAATGGAGGGAATTACCACTCAATTTATTAGGACGCATCAATATAATTAAAATGCTTTACCTGCCTAAATTTAACTATGTATTTAGGAACTGCCCAGTGTGGCTCCCCAGCTCACTATTTAAAGACCTGGATGGGTATATTGGGTCATTTTTATGGAAGGGATCTTCCCCCAGATTGGCTAAGTCAACTCTACAGCTCCCGGTCCTGTGTGGGGGCCTCGCATTACCAAACCTTTTAATCTATTACTGGGCAGCGGTGCTAGTTACCATGCGATGGTGGTTTGAACAATCCAGATCTAACGCCGCCACATGCCTAGAGGCGGCTATCATAGGCTCCTTTAAGGAGCTAGGGAATTTAGCTTATAGGGGTTCCTCGGCCTACCCTCTGCTCCCGGGACCCACTAGGACGACCCTAAAGGTATGGGCAGTGGCTAGAAGGAGATTTATGCGCCCATGTCAGTACTCTCCCTTTACACCACTTTGGGGGAACCCAGCCCTCCATCACTTTAGATCCATACCTGACCCACAGTTATGGGCCAGATTTGGAGTTAGGGTCCTCGGGGATGTTATTCACTCAGGGACATTGCTTTCGTTTCAGGACTTAGTTGAGAAATTTGGGCTCCCTGGTAATATGATATTCAGATATTATCAGCTGCGGCATGCAGCTAGAGCTCAATTTCCCACGCCTATACATCTCAAACCAGACCCTATTGAGGACACGTTAGCTCATGAAACCCTTAGAAAGACCCTTTCCACTCTGTACCTCGCTCTGATTGAAACTGACTCACCTAAGATGCATTCACTGTGGACCAAGTGGCAGACTGATATTCCCAGTTTGGATAGGGAAACTTGGGAAGAATGCTTCGAAGAGGGGTCCAAGTTGTTAATTTCATCTAGAGACAGGTTGCTACACACCAAATTCCTACACCGAGTATATTACACCCCACAGAGACTGCACCAGATTTATCCCAATAGATCGCCAAACTGTAATAGATGTCAATCCCCAGACAGCACATATTTACATATGTTCTGGACATGTCCTCTTATATTGAAGTTCTGGGCAGACGTTTTTGAAAGCATAAATATCCGCCTACAGTTAACGCTGCCGACATCCCCCGAGCTGGCCCTCTTGTACATCCATGATGATGACCAGAGACCTAGGTATACGAAGATACTAATCTCCTTACTGCTGTTTTACGCCAAGAAGGAAATTCTTAAGAAATGGGCATCACCATCCTCCCCCAAGGTGGAGGCGTGGGACTCCGCTGTCAATGCGGTGCTGCCTCTTTATAAAATGACTTACACCAATAGAGGATGTCCGCAGAAGTTTGATCGAATATGGCTGCCCTGGACCGAACAGTTCTAGTGCCCCATGGTGTGTTCAGTGGGACATGTAGACAGACACTAAGGTATTAACATTGAAGAATATACTACCCCCCCCCACCAGATAGGCAGCAGTTTAGACCCAGTAACCTAGATTCTATGCTAGTGGAGGACTATATCAGAGATGTCTGTAATGATTAGCACTGTTTTCCTTCCTATATCTGACCCAGCATATCACGTTGATCCACAAATGATTCTTTTGTATTTTGTTCCTTTTATTTTGTATTATACACGAGAGCTTGACTATGAATGTTAACTGTACAATGATGCCTTCTTCAATAAAGACCAACCCTGTTGTTAAAATTAAACACAAACAACAATGGGGATCTAATGACTCTTAGATCCCATACTAGAGACTTATTTAGAATACAAATTTTAGCAGACAACAGACAGGTAGCTGGAATTGATGACATCAGCGTCTCCTAACTAGGGATGAGCCGAACACCCCCCTGTTCGGTTCGCACCAGAACATGCGAACAGGAAAAAAGTTCGCTCGAACACGCAAACACCGTTAAAGACTATGGGACACGAACATGAATAATCAAAAGTGCTAATTTTAAAGGCTTATAGTTACATAGTTAGTCAGGTTGAAAAAAGACACAATGCAATGCACAATGCAAGTTATTGTCATAAAAAGTGTTTGGGGACCCGGGTCCTGCCCCAGGGGACATGAATCAAAGCAAAAAAATGTTTCCCGTGTTTAGAACAGTCTGACAGCAAAATGACATTTCGAAGGAAAAAACCCATTTAAAACTACCCGCGGCTATTGCATTACCGACAATACACATAGAAGTTCATTGATAAAAACGGCATGGGAATTCCCCACAGGGAAACCCCGAACCAAAATTTAAAAAAAAAATGACGTGGGAGTCCCCCTAAATTCCATACCAGGCCCTTCAGGTCTGGTATGGATATTAAGGGGAACCCCGGCCAAAATTTTTAAAAAAATGACGTGGGGTTCCCCCTAAATTCCATACCAGACCCTTCAGGTCTGGTATGGATTTTAAGGGGAACCCCGCGCCAAAAAAAAAACCGACGTGGGCAACCTAGCAGGCTGCAGGAAAAGAGGGGGGGACGAGAGTGCGGCCCCCCCCTCCTGAACCGTACCAGACCACATGCCCTGAACATTGGGAGGGTGCTTTGGGGTAGCCCCCCAAAACACCTTGTCCCCATGTTGAGGAGGGCAAGGGCCTCATCCCCACAACCCTGGCCAGTGGTTGTGGGGGTCTGCGGGCGGGGGGCTTATCGGAATTTGGAAGCCCCCTTTAACAAGGGGACCCCCAGATCCCGGCCCCCCCTGTGTGAAATGGTAAGGGGGTACTTACCCCTACCATTTCACTAAAAAACTGTCAAAAATGTTAAAAATGACAAGAGACAGTTTTTGACAATTCCTTTATTTAAATGCTTCTTCTTTCTTCTATCTTCCTTCATCTTCTTCTTCTTCTGGTTCTTCTGGCTCTTCTGGTTCTTCCTCCGGCGTTCTCGTCCAGCTTCTCCTCCACGGCGTCTTCTATCTTCTTCTCCTCGGGCCGCTCCACACCCATGGCATGGGGGGAGGCTCCCGCTCTTCTCTTCATCTTCTTCTTCATCCTCTTCTCTTCTTCCTTCTTCTCTTCTTCTCTTCTTTATTTTCTTCTCCGGGTCGCTCCGCACCCATGCTGGCATGGAGGGAGGCTCCCGCTGTGTGACGGCGTCTCCTCGTCTGACGGTTCTTAAATAATGGTGACCCCGCCCCCCTCTGATGCACGGTGACTTGACGGGACTTCCCTGTGACGTCACGGGGAATGCCACAGGGAAGTCCCGTCATGTCCGTGCGTCAGAGGGGGCGGGGTCACCGGGTGGCCCCGCCCCCATTATTTAAGAACCGTCAGACGAGGAGATGCCGTCACACAGCGGGAGCCCGGAGAGGAAAATGAAGAAGAGAAGAAGGAAGAAGAGAAGAGATGAAGAAGAAAATGAAGAGAAGAGCGGGAGCCTCCCCCCATGCCATTGGTGTGGAGCGGCCCGAGGAGAAGAAGATAGAAGACGCCGCGGAGGAGATGCTGGATGAGAACGCCGGAGGAAGAACCAGAAGAGCCAGAAGAACCAGAAGATGAAGGAAGATAGAAGAAAGAAGAAGCATTTAAATAAAGGAATTGTCAAAAACTGTCTCGTCATTTTTAACATTTTTGACAGTTTTTAGTGAAATGGTAGGGGTAAGTACCCCCTTACCATTTCACACAGGGGGGGGCGGGATCTGGGGGTCTTCCAGATTCCGATAAGCCCCCCGCCCGCAAACCCTCACAACCACCGGCCAGGGTTGTGGTGATGAGGCCCTTGTCCTCATCAACATGGGGACAAGGTGTTTTGGGGGGCTACCCCAAAGCACCCTCCCAATGTTGAGGGCATGTGGCCTGGTACGGTTCAGGAGGGGGGGTGCACTCTCGTCCCCCCCCTCTTTTCCTGCGGCCTGCCAGGTTGCGTGCTTGGATAAGGTCTGGTATTGATTTCTGGGGGTACCCCACACCGTTTTTTGTTTTTTTTTGGCACGGGGTTCCCCTTAAAATCCATACCAGACCTGAAGGGTCTGGTATGGAATTTAGGGGGAACCCCACGTCATTTTTTAAAAAAATTTTGGCTGGGGTTCCCCTTAATATCCATACCAGACCTGAAGGGCCCACGTCATTTTTTTTTTTAAATTTTGGTTCGGGGTTTCCCTGTGGGGAATTCCCATGCCATTTTTATCAATGAACTTCTATGTGTATTGTCAGCAATGCAATAGCCGTGGGTAGTTTTAAATGGGTTTTTTCCTTCGAAATGTCATTTTGCTGTCAGACTGTTCTAAACACGGGAAACATGCGCCCCTTTACAGGCATACTATAGACACCCCCCAGGTACGAAATTTAAAGGGATATTACACTTTTATTGTTTGACTTTAAGCATTATTAAAATCACTGCTCCTGAAAAAACGGCCCTTTTTAAAACTTTTTTTTGCATTGATCTATGTCTCCTGGGGCAGGACCCGGGTCCCCAAACACTTTTTATGACAATAACTTGCATATAAGCCTTTAAAATTAGCACTTTTGATTTCTCCCATAGACTTTTAAAGGGTGTTCTGCGGCATTCGAATTTGCCGCGAACACCCCAAATTGTTCGCTGTTCAGCGAACTTGCGAACAGCCAATGTTCGAGTCAAACATCCCTACTCCTAACAGTATTTGTCCCAGCATTATGAATCAGCCACTATTCCAAGCTTCATGACAAGGTCTTATTACAATTTCTTTTCTCTCTTCTAGTTTCTTTATACCATTTTGTATATGTGTTAAATCTTTAGTCTTCCTAATCTGGAGTTTATTTAAATCCTGCTTTACCATATTTCAAAATACATTAATGTGATTGCCTTTGTTCACTGATGGATTTAAATAGGGATTTATTCCTTAAAGTGCTCTGAGTGTATTTGTTGATGATGGGGTTTCTTTCTGCTATTTCTTCTTGTTTAGTCAGCATGTATTTTTTGATGTTCAATTTTCGAGCATATTTTTGTATATTTATATAAGTGTCAAATTGATTAAGATTTTTCTTTAGGGGCATATTTAAGGGTCTTATCTAATACCTGTAATTCGGCTTTAGTTAAATCAGTTCCACTGAGGTTGATCACCCCCTTTCCTATTGTTCTCTCTTTTTCTTTTGTGCCTTTTCCTCCTCGGTAGCCTCTTCTCGATCTTGATTTGTGATTGTTATTCTTATGGGGCTTCTCTTCTCCCAATCTTCCCTGTCTTGTCTTCTTGGGGATCCTTGATGTCTCCAATCCAAAAAATGCCTTGGGGACTCTCGATTCTCATCTATTAATCTCAGTGGTTCATATCTATTATGTGCAGGTGTTGGGCTCCTCCAGTTATTGTAGTATTGACCCATGGTAGATTGATAAGATGGTCTCTTGAAGTATTTGCTATCCGAAATGGGGTAATTGTGTGGATTTTTCCACTGTCCTGGTGCTCCAAGGTCTTCCAAAGATGTAGTAGTCAGGAAATTAGATGCATAATTTAAGTGTAATTTATGCTTCTTGAAAGCCCAAAGATGCTTCTTGGAGTTTGGGCCCCTCTATGCATCTAGGCTCTAAAAAAGTCACACACACTGTATGTGGATTCCCCATACTCAGGAGGCATAGAATAATGTGTTTTGAGTGGAGTTATGAGTATGCATATGCTGTGTGTGAGAAATAACTTAAAATAACGACAAAATTGTGAAAAAAAAAAACATTTTATTTAAGTTTTTCATTTTCCAAAAAATTGTAACACGAAAAAATTACAACATCAAAAAACTCACCATGCCTGTTACTAAATACCTTGGACTGTCTACTTTACAAAAAGGGGTCATTAGTATTTGTACTGATGGTACCACCTTGGATTTTCAGTAGTCCATTATGCTCAATTGCCTTTGTTCCTTTGTAATTCTGTGAGTTCATTTTTGGTCTTTTTAACCTCCTCAAGTCCAGACACTTTTACCTCCTTCCAGCCAAGGCCAATTTTCAGCTTTCAGCAGTTGCACACTTTGAATGACAATTACTTAGTCATGCCATATACTGAACACAAATTACATTTTTATCATTTTGTTTTTTAGACAGATAAAGCTTTCTTTTGGTGGTATTTAATCGCCAATGATTTTTTTTTTAATTTTGTGCTATATAAGCAAAACAAAAACCTAAAAGCTTGAAAAAGAAAAACACGTTTTTCTTCGTTTTTCTTATAAAATTTTCCAAATAATCTTTCTTCATACATTTAGGCCAAAGTGTATTCTGCTGCCTTTTCTTGGTAAAAACTGTTGGAAAAACAACAACATGTAATGTAAAGTACTGTGAACTATATATAGTGTATGCATTATACCTGTCTATCCAGCAGGTGGCACTGTAGTGTGTATCTATGGTAATGTATTTAGAGGAAGTGTTATCTCTCTAAGTGTATGTCGTTGTATGCTCCATGTTCCTGTTTTTGTCTTCAGGTCTACCAGGTGTTTAGTGGGGTCCCCCAGAGTTCTGTGCTGGGACCAATCCTGTTTAATTTGTTCATAAACGACCTGGAGGATGGGGTAAACAGTTCAATCTCTGTATTTGAGGACAATACTAAGCTAAGCAGGGCAATAACTTCTCCACAGGGTGTGGAAACCTTGCAAAAAGATCTGAACAAATTACTGGGGTGGGCAACTACATGGCAAATGAGGTTCAATGTAGAAAAATGTAAAATAATGCATTTGGGTGGCAAAAATATGAATGCAATCTATACACAGGGGGGAGAACCTCTGGAGGAATCTAGGATGGAAAAGGACCTGGGGGTCCTAGTAGATGATTGGCTCAGCAATGGCATGCAATGCCAAGCTGCTGATAACAAAGCAAACAGAATATTGGCATGCATTAAAAAAGGGAATAATTCCAGAGATAAAGCGATAATTCTCCCGCTCTACAAGACTGGTCCGGCTGCACCTAGAGTATGCTGTGCAGTTCTGGGCACCAGTCCTCAGGAAAGATGTACTGGAAATGGATCGAGTACAAAGAAGGGCAACAAAACTAATAAAGGGTCTGGAGGATATTAGTTATAAGGAAAGGTTGCAAGCACTGAACGTATTTTCTCTGGAGAAGAGATGCTTGAGAGGGGATATGATTTCAATATACAAATACCATATTGGTGACCCCACAACAGGGATACAACTTTTTCGCAGAAGGGAGTTTAAAAAGACTTGCGGCCACTCATTAAAATTAGAAGAAAAGAGGTTTAACCTTAAACTACGTAGAGGGTTCTTTACTGTAAGAGCGGCAAGGATGTGGAATTCCCTTCCACAGGACTTGATGGACTTGTGTCTTTTTTCAACCTCACCTACTATGTAACTATGTAACTATGATGTAAAGACATGTTCTGATATTTCTCTATGAAAGTAAGGCTTTTTTACTGCATCCAAGAAGCTTCCTGCGCTTATATCAATACTCTGCACAATAGGTTTTTGACCCAGGCATTGGAGAGGATACTCCAGCGCACCCAGCAGCACCCCAGGCACTGAAAAAAGACAACTCGGCAAGACAGTGAGTCTGTGAATACTGTATACAAGCAGATGAAAGATGGCAAAACGGTTCAGATGTGAAGTTTACAATAGCAAAGCTGAACAATGCCAATTACCAGCTATGGAAGTTTAAGCTAGAAATGCTTTTGAACAAGGAAGACTTGTGGCAAGTGCTAATTACAGACAGACCCACAAATGGAGAGACGGAGGACTGGGACAGGAAGGATAGACAGGCAAAAGCTATATAAGCCTATTAGTGGAAAATGACCAGCTTATCCACATAAGATCAGAGAAAACGGCCAAAGGTATGTGGACTTCATTACAAAAACTTCATGAGCGTTCAAGCCTCAACAGTAAGCTGTTTTTGCTATGAAAGTTGTATAAGATAAGACTAGACGAAGGCCAGCAAACATGTGACCTTGTGAAAGCTATGCTAGAGATCATAGAGCAGCTACACGCAATCGGAGAGGACATCAAAGATAACCATATTGTTGCCCTGCTCCTCTGCAGCTTACCAGAGATATATACTGCTCTCATTAATGCTTTAGAAACCAGACCCAAGCAGGAGCTAACGCTAGGATATATCAAAGGCAAATTAATTGATGAATATGACAGAAGGAAAGAAAATACCCACCATGATGACAAAGCTCTTAAGATGTACAAAGGCACAAAGCACAACAAATAAAGAAAGGCCTGTTTTGCTGTAAAAGAACCAGTCACTTAAAAAAGGACTGTTTTATCTGGAAAGCCGAGCAGCGAAAGCTAAAGTTATCCACAAAAGAGTCAAAGCAATCAAAAAGGAAACTGAAGACACATCATGGAGTGGCACCTTTAAAGTGACACAGAGTGGCAAGCCACGCGGCTGGTGCATAGACTCAGGAGCAACAAGCCACATGACTAGCGATGAAATCTTCTTCACAAACATTGATTACAGTGCAAAAGACAAAGTTTTCCTAGCAAATGGGAAAAACATCACTGCAGAAGTAAAAGGCCAGGGCTTCCTGAACTGCATTACACCACAAGGCAAGGAGGGTATCCTTGTAAAGAAAGTGCTGTATGTTCCAGAACTAGAAGGCAGCCTTTGCAAAAGTCTTGCAAACAACGGTCTCATAGTTAAGTTCCTATGGGTTGCAGAATCATACACCCAAAGACTGACAAAGTGACAATAAGTCGTAGTGTTTATTTTGAGAGCCCATTAACAGAAACACCAATCCCTGAAAGCTGTGAAGTGAATATGACAAGCAAACCAGAAGAAAAGGTCGACCAAAGAGAACCTGTGCAGGAGTCAGAGCCAGAGGTGGAATTCACATTGCCTAAATCAAGTTCCCCATCAGATCCTCCTGAACTGCCTGAAATCAGAAGATCCACTCGGACTACAAAGGGGATACCACCTGGCAAGCTGTCATACACTGTCAAAACACATAGCATACTTGAACCGGCATCCTGGGAAAACATAGGAAAAACTGCCAAGACGTGAAGCCAATAAATGGAGAGAGGCTAGCTGTCATACACTGTCAAAACGCATAGCATACTTGAACCGGCATCCTGGGAAGACATAGGAAAAACTGCCAAGACATGAAGCCAATAAATGGAGAGAGGCAGCAGAAGAAGAATTAGTCACTTCAAGAAAATAAAACCTGGACACTCACAGAGCTCCCTCCTAACCGCAAAACTATAGGAAGTAAGTGGACTTTCAAAGTAAAGTCAGATGCATAAGGGAATATCCACAAATACAAAGCCAGACTAGTTGCCAATGGTTACTCCCAGAAATTCGGTGAAGATTATGATGAAACATTCGCTCCCATCATAAAACACTCCACCATCAGAGCGCTTCTTAACGTTGCAGCCAGGAAGGGAAGGGAAGTGAAACACTTAGACGTTAAACCTACTTTCCTATATGGAGACATTAAGGAAGACCTCTACTTGGAGCAACCACCAGGGTTTGAGAAAGGAGACAACCTTGAGTGTAAACTTCAGAAGAGCATTTACGGTCTTAAGGAATCTGCAAGGATGTGGAATGAGAAAGTGAACGAAGTACTTACTAGAGAGGGATTCTCAAGAAGTAAAGCAGACCCCTGTCTCTACTCCAAGAATCTAGAAGACAGATGGATATGTATCCTTATCTACAGTATGTTGATGACATTATAACTTGTTTTGAACAAGAAGGGGATTACAATCAGATAGTTCACAAGCTGAAAGAAAATTTTTAAATCAAAGAACTAGGGAAAAATTAGCTACAATCTGGGAAACCAAATAGAGAGAGAGGAAGATTCAAGTTATCTTCTCAATCAGTCTCAGGAAATCTCTGAAATCCTGGAACAATTCCATATGCAATATGCAAAGGAAGTGAAACTCTATGGAACCAGGCTATCAAAAGAGCAATGAAGCAGAAAACTTGCTACCCAACAATGACGTATCGCAGAGCAAACAGTAAGCTGCTATATGTTGCCACTGTGACAAGACCACACATAGCCGCAGGAAAGTCACAGCTCCCTGTCAGCATGACTGGAACACAATAAAACGAGTAATGCAGTACCTCAAAGGAACAATTCAGATTAGGTTACGGAAGGAACCATAAGTTGGTCTAGTCAAAAGCAAACAACCGTCGTTCTATCTTCAACTGAAGCAGAGTACATTGCAGCAACACACGCGTGTCAAAAAGCGATATGGATTTGTCAACTTTTTGTGGACATTGGGATAGACATGTCAAAACCAATTCCCATTTTTGAAGACAACCAGGGATGTATAAAGCTTATGCAATCAGAAAGGGTCAATCCTAGGACCAAACACATCAATGTCAAGTATTACCCACTGAGGGATAATCAAGAGCAAGGTGTTACTGACATTCAATACTGCCAATCAGAGAAGATGACTGCTGATGTACTCACCAAGCCTTTGTTGAAGGAACGTCATAGTTATTTACAGAGGCAGCTGAATATTATTTGACAAAGCACATGCTGTTGAGAAGGGGTGTTGGAAGAACAACAACCTGTAATGTAAACTACTGTGAACTATATATAGTGTATCCATTATACCTATCTATCCAGCAGGTGGCACTGTAGTATGTATCTATGGTAGTGTATTTGCAGGAAGTTTTATCTCTCTAAGTGTATGTAGTTGTATGCTCCCTTTTTCCAGTTTCTCTCTCCATGATGTAAAGACATGTTCTTATATTTCTCCATGAATGTAAAGCCGTATTACTGCATCCAAGAAGCTTACAGCACTTATATCATTACGCTGCACAATACAAAAAATCAGTGTATATTATTTATCATGTGTGAAAGTTATAAAGTCTACAAACTATGGTACAGTATATGTGTTCAAACTTTGGTGTCGTAGGGGCATAAATTACACATCTAATTTCCTGACTACCTATCACATTTTTAGGGGCCCTGGAGAATCAGGACAGTGGACCCACTGGTATGGCGGTAATCAGAATGCTGGTGTTGTGGCTATCAGGACCAACTGGCATGGCTATGCTCAGGATGCACTAGTATGGTGGGGATCAGGACATACTGGTATGGCGGTATTCAGGCTCTGGTGTGGCAGTGATCAGGACATGGTATGGTGGTGATCAGGACCCACTGGTATGACAATCCAGACCCCCTGGTATTGTGATCAGGACCAACTGGTATGGTGTTTAGGACCCACTGGTATGGCGGTGATTATGACCCACTGGTATGACGATTAGGACACACTAGTGTGACAGTGATCAGGATGTTCTGTGGTGGTAATCAAGACACACTGGTATGTTGTTGATCAGGACATGGCGTGGCAGTGATCTGGATCCACTGGCATGGTGATCAGGACGCATTGGCATGGTGATCAGAGCACAGTGATATGGTGATTAGGGCACACTGGTATGGTGATCAGGGCACACTATATGGGTAAACAGGACTGAGTCACAGGTGGCAGTGATCAGGGGCACTGAGATTTGAAAAATACCCTTTAGGCTCTGGCAATGCTAACAGCTCCTTCTCCTCTCACAAACAGATCACTGTGTGAGGAGAAGGAGCTGAAAGTTGCAGCACACGGCTTCTATTTACCTTTTCACTATGACCTGATTGGACATAGAAATCACATGGTACAGGACCGATTTCATTGGTCCTGTACAATGTCATGTGATCCGCTGTGTCCGGGGGGGGGATCATGCCTCTGATGTGGGAGGACATCTAGGAACGTCCACCTGCATCAGCACACATCCAGTCTAGCAGTTTATGTACAAGGGATCGGATGGGACGTGGTTAATAAACAATGTGGTTTGATTGGTGAGTATGTTTCATGAAAGGAGGATGTGTGCACTGGAGGGTTAGATGTACTGTGAGGAGCTGCACTAAGAAGGGGAGATCTGTATTGTGGGGAGCTGTACTAAGTGGAAGTGATCTGTTCTGGGGGACTACGGGGGAAAATATGTACTCATGTACTGGAGGAGCTGTACTATTTGTACTGAGGGGAGATTTGTATTGGTTCTGCTCTGCTGGCCCTGGTACTCTGTGTGTTATGCATTCTTGACAACTGTACTTTGTGCATTATGCACTCCTAACACTTTGCTCTTTGTGCATTATGCACAACTGACTCTGGTTCTCTATGTGTTATGCACTCCTGACCCCTGAAATCTGTGTGTGATGCACTTTTAGCACTTTGTTCTTGGTGTATTATGTATTCCTGATTCCTGTTCATTATGCACTCCTGAGCAGCTTTCTTTGTGTTATGCACTCCTGACTTGTGTATTATTTGGGTAATGTACTCCCGACCCTTGCTCTTTGTGGGTTATGTACTCCTGATATAAAAAGTCCTATTTGAGGGACAAATTAGGAGGAATAAGGGACAGAGGGACTTTTTTCCAAATCAGGGACAGTCCCTCGAAATCATGGACAGTTGGGAGCTATGCTTTCCCCAAGGAATGCATGGTCAGTAGTGAATAACACAAAGAAAGCAGCTCAGGAGTGCATAATGTACAGAGAACAGGAATTGCATAATACAAGAACAAAGTGCTAAAAGTGCATCACACACAGAGTGCAGGGGTAAAAGTGTTTTATGGGAATTGAATGTATGAAACTGCCAACATCCTAACTACAAAAAAAGAAAATATGCATCAAGTTCAATGGGGGTAGCCCCCTTGATCTTTTAAGGCAGAAATAGGAGTAGAAAAATAAGTAAAAAAACAACAAGGTGCCACTTTTATTGAGTAGACATTATGATAAAATTTGTAAACATAGCCATAGACAGTAATGTTAAAATATACAAAGTATACCAATGAATCAAGTTATACATATACAGTATCTCACATTTTTGTAAACATTTTATTATATATTTTCATGTGACAACTCTGAAGAAATGACACTTTGTTATAATGTAAAGTAGTGAGTGTACAGGTCGTATAACAGTGTGAATTTGCTGTCCCGGGGGATGGGCGTGACCGAAGGTTGAGAGGAAGGGGAGGGCGTTGCAGACCCGAACCCAGCTGCTCCTCCTGATATCCACGCTGGATGCCGGCATACCGGAGCGGTAATCTCCATGCCTGTGGCGGCCGAACCTCTAGGAGATAGGGGAGACATCCTAGCGTCCTAACGATCGGTTCACCTGAGGACCGGACCGGCGCGCTGCCTCTGCCTGCCTTTCTTTCTTCTCTCTCTCTCCGGAGACAGGAGTGCATGACTCATAGGATCCTCCTTTAGAACGCTCGTGCTGGCTGAACACAAGCAGGAAGACGCTGCTGAACAGAACGGCTGACTGGTTGGTGGGGTAAGATACACTGCACAGGTATGCTGTATTATATGCGCTGTATGCCCTAGGAAAAGCCTGTTTGCACTTTTTTTCTGGACAAGACTGTTGGAAGCTGCCCTTTGGGGGGTTTTTGCGGTGAGTTCCTACCTTGGAAGAGTGGAGGGGGACATTGGATGCTGGAGAAGTGGCCGTGAGTGGGGGAGTGAATACACTGGCTAATACACTGGCTAATACACTGGCTAAAGTTACATTTACTTTCTGAAGGCAGTGTTCCTGTGGGGCTATCAGCAGAATCCCAAAACATCAAAACTTAATCATATAGCAGGATCGTATTTTTTTTTTGTTGTTTGCTCTTGAAATCCTAAGTGGTGAGGGAGGACAGGATGACCAAGAAAAAAGGGTCAGAGGAGACCGCAGCACAAGAAGGAGCTGGGGCACATAATTTGCGTGGCCCCAAGGATAAAGCAGGCCAAGGTGCAGCAGCAAAATTGGAACGCTTTGCCCATACACCAAACTGTACACCTAAGAAAGGGAGTCAGATGGGGGGTGCGCAGCATCAAGGAGCCCAGGCCAATCACCCTGGGGGGAGGAAAAGTCAAGGCCCAGCCCAAGCTTGTGTACCCACAGTCACCGAACCAGTGTCGCAGACACATTTGGGGAGGGAGAGCGGTTTGGGTAATGAAGCGATAGAGGATAAGGGGATACCAGAGCAGGAACCATCTTTAAAGGACATTTTTCTAGCAACGAATGCCTGCAAGTCTGCGCTGTCTGATTTATCGGACCAGCTTAGAGGTATTAGAGACGATTTAGTTGTGCTGAAAGGGGATATGCAGGAGGTACGCGCTCGGACCACCACCCTCGAGGAGAGGCTTAGTCAGGTGGAAGACGATGTGAATCCGCTAAGACAGGAGGTTAAAAGGATGAAGGAACAATTGGACACCTGCTTAAGGAAGATGGACGAATATGAGAACAGGGCACGTAGGAAGAACGTGAGGGTCCTGGGTCTTCCCGAAAGATGCGAGGGTAACAACCCGGTAGAATTTATGGAGGGATGGTTCAGGGATGTGTTTGGCAAGGACGCTCTTTCTAGCTTGTTTGCTATTGAACGGGCACATAGAGTGGCCCCTAGGATCCCACCTTCAGGGGGTCAGCCAAGGCCTCTTATAGTTAAACTTCTGTTTTTTGGAGACAAAGTCACTATCCTTCAGAAAGCAAGGGAGATGAAAAATATTTTATACAATGGTGCAAGAATATCCCTGTATCCAGATTTCTCCCCTGAGCTGCAGAGACAGAGAGCAAAGTTTATAGAGTGCAAACGGACTCTACGGCAACATAAAATAGGCTATGCACTGTTATATCCAGCTCGTTTACGAGTCACAGTAAATGGGGAGGCACAGTTCTTTAATACTCCTGCGGAAGTGTTCTCATGGCTGGAGAAGAATGAGGGAAGATTTCAGCTGGGAGAAAGGCCTTAGAAGAAGAGCGGAAGGCCTTAGAAGAGGAGCAAGGGGGAAGAGGAGGATAAAATATGGGGTTCTTTTTTGCCCAGCGAGTAGATGCATATTTGGGGACATAACTCTGTGTTTTTTTTTTTTTTTTTTTTTTTTTTCCCCAGTCTTCATTATTTTTTTAGGTCTTTTCCCCTCCCCTTCTTTCATGGTTATATTTGTAGAGGTGTGGGTTTAGGGAGGTAGTGAATAAGAATTCTTTATATGTTGGTTATGATGGGGGTAATTCCCCCTCTTATATGGGTTCGGGTTGCAACGCAAAGGGGGGAAGGAGGTGTATCCACGGTTTGTGGGTTAACACGGTCACTTTAGAAGCTCGGTGAGATGGGCCCAAGGTTGGGTCGGGGGGGGAGGGGGGAGGGGTGGCCGGGATGGGGGAGGGAAGGGGGTTGGGGGGGATGGGGGAGGGAGATGTGTATGTTGGGGGGGAGGGAGGGGTGTAAAAGGGCAATGTGGTGTGAAGTAGGAAGTACTGTAGAAACACAAAAAGTTAAAACACTAAAATCTCAATTTTTAATCACAATAGTTTTTGGAATAGAGAATTATGTTGAGTTAAGACACAGGAATAGGTGAATGGTAGGCACTAAAACAGATAAGAGGGTAACTTTAGGGAAATTTAAATATATGAAGATATGCTCATGGAATGTGAGAGGGGTGAAAGATGTATGTAAGAAGCAAGCAATTTTCTCTACGGCCAGAACAAGGGATATCAGGATACTCTGCCTCCAGGAGACCCACCTAGATAAGGATACAGTGAACATTTTGAGGAATAGGAACTATCAAGAGCAGTATCACTCAACTCATACCTCATATTCAAGGGGAGTGAGTGTGCTGATAAATACAGGATTGGTTTTCTCCTGCAGGCAGAGTAAACTGGACAAGTATGGTCGATTTGTTTTTCTCTACTGTAATATTGAGGGGTGGGACTGTATTCTTGCGAGCGTGTATATTCCTCCACCATTCAAAACAGAGATACTTAGCGAATTGTTGGGCTTCATAGCGGATAAATCTGGGGTACCGGTTGTAGTGACAGGGGACTTTAATACGGCCATGGATAACTGTGTAGACAGATTCCCGACAAAGGGGATCCCTGGAGGGTCATCTAAGGGCCCGCTTTTCCAATTCTGCAATGAAGTGGGATGGGTGGATGTCTGGAGGAAGTGGCATCCGAGTGAGAAGCAATATTCATGCCACTCGAGAACGCATGCTACTTTGTCCAGGATCGATCTGGTGCTCTGTAATGAGGAAGCCCTGAGGATAGTGGGAGGGATAGACTACGAGCCAAGGGGGCTCTCGGACCACTCTCCATTGGTCTTTTCAGTTAAAATGGGGCGGAGTGTTGGAGGGGGGGAGTGGAGACTGAACCCCTTTTGGCTTGAATTAATCGAGGACGATGAGGGGATCGTTGGTAATTTGGAAGAATTCATAAATATGAATGTAGGATCCGCCCCGCTAGGTATAACTTGGGACGCCCTGAAGGCGTTCCTTAGAGGGGTCTTCATTCAGAAAATCTCCTATGTCAAAAAGAAAACACAGGCCAGGGAATATGGAATAAGAGAAAAGGTAAGGGTGGCAGAAGGGAAGTACTTGGAGGAGCCAACCACAGCTAGATATAAGGATTGGATAGAAGGCCAGGAAGAATACAGGAAACTAGTACTGGAAAAAGAAGAAAAGAGTAGAATGTTTCAGAAACAGAATTGTTTTTGTGAAGGGGAATTAGTTGGTAGAACTTTGGCATTGATAGCCAGGGCAAATGGCCCCTCATCCACCATATCAGGAATATGGGATAAAGACGGGAATACTATTAGAACTACCCCGGGTATAGTGGAAGTGTTCAAAGACTATTATGAAGGTCTGTATAGGGCCCCACAGTTGGATGTAGAGGGGGAAATGTGGGAGTTTTTCGAGAAACTAAAGATAACCCCGTTATCCAGCGAGGAGAGAGATGCCCTGGAAACTCCGTTGACATTGGTGGAGTTGCAAGGAGTGGTAAAGGAAATGGCGAATCAAAAAGCGCCAGGACCTGATGGTCTGCCCATAGAAACTTATAAGAGATATGGGGATGTTTTGCTCCCAAAACTATTGGAAGTTTTGAATGGAGCCGTTACGGAGGGTAGATTGCCCAGGTCTATGACAGAAGCGACCATTGTAATTTTGCTAAAGGAAGGGAAGGAACCGTTAGATGTAGCTTCATATAGACCAATCTCACTTCTATGTACAGATATTAAAATCCTGGCAAAAGCCCTAGCAAACAGGTTAAAAAAGATAATTGCGAAAGTAATCCACTCAGATCAGACTGGCTTCATACCGGGTAGATCGGTGAGTACGAATATTAGAAGATTGTACAGTAATATACAAGTACCTACGGAGAAGGAAGGGAATAGAGCCATCTTATCACTAGACGCGGTCAAGGCATTTGATTGCCTTGAGTGGCATTATTTGTGGAAAGTACTGGCAGAGTTTAAATTTGGCCCTAATTTTGTGAACTGGTTGAGTCTTTTATATGACAAACCAAGAGCCAGAGTTAGGGTTAATGGTGAGTGCTCCGAGTGGTTCCGGCTGGGGAGGGGGACGAGACAGGGGTGCCCATTGTCGCCCCTGCTCTTCGCCCTCGCGCTGGAGCCTCTGGCGGTCGCCCTAAGAATGTCGCAAGAATTTCAGGGTTTTAAAAGAGGGGGTGTAGAGGAGAAAGTCGCAATGTATGCGGATGACATCCTGTTGTTCCTGGAAGATACACAAGCTTCCTTGCTAGGGGCTATGAAATTAATTAAAGAATTCGGGCGCTTTTCGGGTTTGAGAATTAACTGGGAGAAGTCATCTCTTTTACCAATAGACCCCCTGGTAAACCCGCTCCCAGGACAGGTAAATTCCATAAAAACTGTAAATCAAATGAGGTACTTGGGGGTAAATATAACTAAAGACCCAGGGCAGTATATAACTGGCAATGTAGTACCATTAATGACAAAACTAAAACAGAAGAGCCGGGTGTGGGTTGGCCTTCCTCTCTCGGTCGCCGGTAGATGCAATCTTATTAAAATGATATGGATGCCGCAAATCCTGTTTGTGTTACACAATTCTCCTGTCTGGATTCCGAAGCATTGGTTTAGGAAGCTGGATAGTTTGTTTAGGGAACTAATTTGGAAAAACAGAGTGGCAAGAATTAGCTTGAGAGCGCTGCGGCGGCCGAGAGAGGAGGGAGGCCTGGCGCTACCGGACCCCTGGAGTTACTTTTTGGCAGCCCAAATCCAGTTTATGAGAGGCAGTAATCTGGTGGAAGAAAGAGTAGGAAGAAATAGCGTATGGTTGTACAATATCAGTCATGATACAGAGGTGGAGGCAGTGGAGGCCGAACTTTTTGGATATAGCTGCCCAACAACTCAGCTAATGATCAAATGCTGGAAGACGGTAAAGGCTGTATTGGGATATACAGGGTACTCCGAGTTCTCCCCGATATGGAATAATAAAAATCTGAAAGAGCTCAGTACGATGGGGAAAATAGAAGAATGGGACAGGAGGGGTATTCACTGCCTGGCGCAACTGTATAAGGCAGGGAGTCTGAAAACATTTCAAGAGATAAAAGAGGAGTTTGCATTTCCCAATAGATTATTTTTCAGCTACTTGCAAGTAAGGCATGCCCTGGAGGTACAATTTAGAGGCAAGGAGATAGAGTGGTGTGAAATGCCCCTGTTAAGGAAACTGGTAAACACCAAGGGGTCTAAAGGGCTGATTTCACAAATGTACAGGAGTATAAGTAAGGTGGGGCAAGAAGGGGAGGTGGAGTCCAGGAAGAAAACTAAATGGGAGGCAGAGGTTGGTACAATAACGGAGGAACAATGGAAGTTTATTCTGGCATTAGGGTCAAGGATATCTCTATCCCCATCACAGGGGGTCTCTTATCTATATTTGATTTATAGACTTTATTACACACCAGAGAAACTATTTAGGTATGGTAAGAGGCAGGATGCGAAGTGTCAGCGGTGCGGAGATAGGAGAGGTGACCTAGTGCATATGTTTTGGCGATGCCCCAAGTTACATAGGTATTGGGAAAAATTAGTGGAGGAGATTAATGCAATATTTGGGTCTTCCCTGGAAATGGAGGCCAGAACTTGCCTGTTGAGTTTGCTGGAGGAAAATGATATGTTGAAAGACACCCAGACCGCTATTATAAGATGCCTGTTTCAGGGAAGGAAAATTATAGCACGGAAGTGGCAGGAGAAAGAACCCCCAACAGTAGGAGAATGGAAAAAAGAGGTTAAAGTTATGATCACGAAAGAGGAATTCTGGTACAGAAAGAGAGGTAGCTTAAAGAAATATAAGAACATATGGAAGTTATGGTTAGAGAATGAATGGGTTGGATAGGTGTAAGAATATTAGGGGGAATGGGTGGTGTGCGAATGGGATGAGAGGAGGGTGAAGGGGAATAGAGGGATGGGGGGGGGGGGGTATTAGGGGAAAATGGAGGGCTTTAAGGGTTTGTGAATATTATTGAAGATTGTAAAATTGTGTTCCCTGTATGATCTGCTCGCTTAGATGAAATTTGTGTTTTACTTTTAATCATAAAGTCTAGGATTAATAAAATCAGAACATTAAAAAAAAAAAAAAAAAAAAAAAAAAAAAAAAAGAATTTGCTGTCCCATCAAAATAACTCAACACACAGCCATTAATGTCCAAACTGCTGGCAACAAAAGTAAGTACACCCCTAAGTAAAAAAATGTCCAAATTGAACCCAAAGTGTCAATATTTTGTGTGGCCACCATTATTTTCCAGCACTGCCTTAACCCTTTTGGGCATGGAGCTTCACAGGTTGCCACTGGAGTCCTCTTCGTTCCTCCATGACAACATCACAGAGCTGGTGGATGTTAGAGATCTTACACTCCTCCACCTTCTGTTTGAGGATGCCCCACAGATGCTCAATAGGGTTTAGGTCTGGAGACATGATTGGACAGTCCATCACCTTTACCCTCAGCTTCTTTAGCAAGGCAGTGGTCATCTTGGAGGTGTGTTTGGGGTCGCTATCATGTTGGAATACTGCCCTGCAGCCCAGTCTCCGAAGGGAGGGGATCATGCTCTGCTTCAGTATGTCACAGTACATGTTGGCATTCATGCTTCCCTCAATGAACTGTAGCTCCTCAGTGCCGGCAGCACTCATGCAGCCCCAGACAATAACAATCCCACAACCATGCTTGACTGTAGGCAAGACACACTTGTCTTTGTACTCCTCACCTGGTTGCCACCACACACGCTTGACACCATCTGAACCAAATAAGTTTATCTTGATCTCATCAGACCAGAGGACAAGGTTCCAGTAATCCATGTCCTTAGTCTGCTTGTCTTCAGCAAACTGTTTGGGGGCTTTCTTGTGCATCATCTTTAGAAGAGGCTTCATTCTGGGACGACAGCCATGCAGACCAATTTGATGCAGTGTGCAGTGTATATTCTGAGCACTGACAGGCTGACCACCTACCCCTTCAACCTCTGCAGCAATGCTGGCAGCACTCATACGTCTATTTTCCAAAGACAACCTCTGGATATGATGCTAAGCAGGTGCACTCAACTTCTTTGGTTGACCGTGGCAAGGCTTGTTCTGAGTGGAACCTATCCTGTTAAACCACTGTATGGTCTTGGCCACCGTGCTACAGTTCAGTTTCAGGGTCTTGGCAATCTTCATATAGCCTAGGACATCTTTATGTAGAGCAACAATTATTTTTTTCAGATCCTCAGAGAGTTCTTTGCCATGAGGTGCCATGTTGAACTTCCAGTGACCAGTAAGAGAGAGCGAGAGCAATAACACCAAATTTAACACACCTGAGACCTTGTAACACTAACGAGTCACATAACACTGGGGAGGGAAAATGGCTAATTGGGCCCAATTTGGATATTTTCACTTAGGGGTGTACTCACTTTTGTTGCCAGCAGTTTAGACATTAATGACTGTGTGTTGAGTTTTTTGAGGGGACAGCAAATTTACACTGTTATACGTAACCTGTAAGCTGTACACTCACTACTTTACATTGTAGCAAAGTTTAATTTCTTCAGTGTTGTCACATGAAAAGATATAATAAATTATTTACAAAAATGTGAGGGGTGTACTCACTTTTGTGAGATACTGTATTTATGTCAAACCCAAGGTGAATAATCCAGGTATTTCCAGAGTCAAGCTGAGGTCAGTCCGTGAAGATTTATAGCATGTAACCCAACAGGTTTCAGAAATTATTAGTATATGTTTTCCTTCATCAGGGTAGATTTACAATTGGGTGACTTTATCTGAAAAATAGATATTGTCACACTGCAATGCATGAACATGAACTGAACAGATAATTTTACATAGTGTGCTATATAGTGCTTGGCTTTAAGGTAGAGGGTTCATGGGTGGACACAAAGGGAAATTAATAATAAAAACAATATGAAAAATCCATGTTGGCTGAGAGGGTCCGTGTGGAAACATAGGTGAACAGGCGTGTATCCCTGGATAAGCCGTTGGCTCACATCCACAAGAAACACTCTGGTGGCTACACCAGCAGGAAGGTAATAGTGTCTAAAAAGCCAGAAAAAAACAAAGTGGGATTAATAAATATTTTAAGGTTGATACACAGACACAAACAATGTGCTGTGATAACAAAACAAAGGCACAAATTGCCAAGGATTGCCTGTATTATAGAGTACATTACCTTTCAATACACTGGTGAAGGTGCACATATCACAGCGGCCATGCTCGAACCGAGACATGCCAGCTGTGTGTGAGCACTATAAATAGGGAGTAACTTAATGAGGGAGCCAATCCTCAGAGGGGGTGGTGCTGGATATCTGGTGCTGATTGCTGCAAAGATTACAGCTGGAGCCAGATACAGAGTGGTTCTCTGATGTGGGGGCATGCGGCGTGGCCCCGCTCCTAGGGGTGGGATGACGTCACGCACTGACGCATAACCGGCGAAGAGGGATCCCGTTCCGCATCAAAGACACAGCGGGGACAGGTAGGAGCTCCTCCCTGCACATAAGGCCATGTGTGGAGGCAGAGAGAATCCCCTGTCATCCATCGGCCATGCGCAGGTGGAGCCTACCCCCCGGGTGGTGTGAGAGCAGGGCAGCCCAGGGAATAGATCATGCCCCACCCAGTGATCCAAGAGGACAATGGCAGCCAACATGTTTACAATAATGAAAAATAGAAATGAAACAAAAACAAAATAATATGATACAAAACCATGTAACATGACAAGTAAATTCCATAAAGACATAATTTACAATGAAGTGAACAATACATATTACATATAATTATAAAGATGGTCGTAGAATCATAGGACTGCAATATGGATACAACATAATGCAAAGAGGTTATGATGTCAATGAATATGATATACCCACGATTTCAAGCAGGCACCCACATAACTGATAGAATTATGGAACTACAATATTAAAGATATAACATAATACAGAAAAGTTATGATGTCACTAAACATAGTATACCCGCGATTTCAAGCAGGAGGTTATAGATTTAATTCACACCCTCCTGAGACAAAACCTGGAAGGAAAGAGTTTAAAATGAAATGCCTCACTGAGGCCAGGCGGTGAAGTAGCCTGTAAATTAAATATCCATCTCAGCTTGCATTGAAGGAGACATTTATTAAAGTCACCACCCCTGGAGTTAAAATGTATATGGTCAAGTGCCAAAAAATGTACTTTGGGGATGGATTCTGAATGGACTGATGCCATGTGGTGGCCAATGGGTACATCAGGGTCACGTTTACATATAGTAGATAGATGTTGATATATACGTTCCCAGAATTTGTTTATTGTCTTCCCAACATAGTAGCACCCACATTTACAAGTGAGTAGGTACACTATGCCAGGAGTCCTGCAATTTACATAGTGTGTGTGGCGAAATCTATGTCCATTGAGCAATTTGATGTGTCTACGCCTATCCATATATTGGCAGTAGCCACATCCGCCACATGCAAAAGTTCCCAAGGCTTTACATGCATCACCTTTGATGGATTTGTATTCACTTGCTACCAGTTTGTCGCCCATAGAAGGAGCCCTCCTGTAAGTGATGGCTGGCGAGTCAGAGACAAAAAGGGCAAGCAGATGGTCCATGGTTATAAGGTGCCAGTACCTATTTCGGATGCGCCTAACTTGTTTATGCTGTGTCGAGAAGGGAACAATGATTCTGGTTGTATTGTCATTCGAAGGTTGTTTATGTGCACATGGTAATTCTCAACGAGATAGATTAACCACTTCTGGACCGACTCACGCCGATATACGTCGGCACTTTGAAGAGGGATATTGTTGTTATGGCAGCAGCTAGCTGCCATAACCCCGGTATCCTCTTCTTCGGTGAGCGGTCCGGTTTCAGATAAAAGTGGTCTCTGCAGCGCATTCGCCGCAAGATCACTTTTATCTTGGCGGCGGGACCCCCCCCCGACGCTTTCCAGTGCCCTCTGCCGCTTACCGGAACCGTTGGTAGCGGCAGAGGTGATCGGGTCCTCTCTCTGGCTTGGTATAGAGATGAGTGAGGGGAAGATGGTCCCCACCCGTCTCCATACCATTGCAGGGTGAAAACGACGTCAAAATGTCACTTACGCCCATAGCTCTTAAAGAGACATTTTATTTTTTTTTTTATTACATTTAATTTTTTTTTTTTGTTTTTAATTGCATCTTAGTGCAAATATGAGATCCGAGGTCTTTTTAACCCCAGATCTCATATTTAAGAGGACATGTCATGCTTTTTTTCTATTACAAGGGATGTTTACATCCCTTGTAATAGGAATAAAAGTGACACAATTTTATTATTTTTTTAAAGAACAGTATAAAAATAAAAGGTAAAATAAATAAGAATTTTTTTTTTCAACGCGCCCGTCCTGCTGAACTCACGTGCAGAAGCGAATGTATACGTGAGCAGCGCTGCATATGAAATCGGTGTTCAAACCACACATGTGAGGTATCGTTGCGATCGGTAGAGTGAGAGCAATAATTCTAGACCTAAACCTCCTCTGTAAATCAAAACATAAATCAGTATAAAATGTCTGTGAATGAACCATAAGTATCAACGGTGGTGCAGGGTGCTTCATGCAGATCCAAAGTGCTTTTAAATCAGTGCTCCCCCTCCTTTCAGTCAAACCGCTCACCTTGTAAAAGGGACCCCTGAACTAACAGGAAGGTCTGATAGGCGTTCACCACTCGATTGGTGGTCAGAGTAATATCTTGGCTGGAAGGCAGGGACCTCTTCTTTAATAGGGATCACCACTTAATTGTTCGGTTTAACATGGAATGAACAAAAAAATGCATAGTGCTCTCTGTATACTATTATAAACAATACCTTTATTAAAAAACGGTACTCACAAAATTAGCACTATGACCAGTGCTAGGCTTAAAAACGTATGACAATATTACAGATGACAGTCTAAGATGGCTGCAGGGGCGTCTAAACCAGGATGTAACCAATCCGCACGCGTATCGTCCGGAGGACTTCCTCAGCGGTTTATGGATCCTTAGGTGTAGACTACACCTAAGGATCCATAAACCGCTGAGGAAGTCCTCCGGACGATACGCGTGCGGATTGGTTACATCCTGGTTTAGACGCCCCTGCAGCCATCTTAGACTGTCATCTGTAATATTGTCATACGTTTTTAAGCCTAGCACTGGTCATAGTGCTAATCAAGATTAGGGTATGGTCCAGAAAAGTTTTTTAATTTTTGAACATCAGCGGATACCAACTTGAGAAAAACTGCTGCATTACGATTAGAGCTGGGAGGGACCAGTATTGTGTATATTACTACATTAAGTGAATGTGTTGTCCACTGCTGCAAGGAGAGCCTCTATATCAATTGAGTCAATGAGATCCACTGGCTCATTTTCTTCCAGTAATAATATCAAAGTGTCTAAAGCCTCAACATCTTGATTGGTTTGCCCAGGTTCTAAAGCTCCCCACTGTACAGATCTCCCCTCCGTAGTACAGCTCCTCCTAGTACAGCTAACTCTCCAGTGCATGAAACACACTCACCAGTCAAACTACAAAGTTCAGAATTAATGGAAGTCCTGTGACATGTGATCAGAGCCAAGGAGGAACTAAAGAAAAGCCTCCCATTCTCTGAACCGCAGCTGTCTGTGTTTAGGGCCTTACAGGCAGCAGGAGTAGGCACAGTGTGCTGTGTGCAAAAGGCTGTCATCGCTGGATGCTGCACCACAGCAGCATCAGAGATATCTCCGGCCCTTCTCATCAAATGACTGCCACTCACAATGTTAAATGTCTCATAACTTAGTATGTTACATCTTCTAGCTATTACTGTATGCTGATCTAAGTAAATTTTTGTAAAAACTGAAAACTACCAAAAAACATATTTACATTTTTTTTCTGATCTCTTCAGATTTCAAATGGAAGTTTCATTGGGCTTGGACCCCGTATTAGAAGCCTCTTCATGGAAAATAACAAATTAGAGGTTCTTCCTGACATGCATAACTTCATTGGTCTAGAAGTAATAAATTTGTCCAACAACCCTTTTAGATGTGATTGTCATCTGACCAATATTCACAGGTATGTAAACACACTGTATGATTAAATGAGAGCTCAATGGAATACTACTAAACTGTTAACTCCACTTGCCTTTTTGCTGTCCTTTCTGAGTCATGGCTTTCTGAAAATTGTGCAGAGATCAAAAAAGTTTGTTTAGCTAAACGTTTCCAGTCCATGTCCTCACTTAGGTGCCTGCTATTTTACTAATGCAATTACTGTTGTAAATCCAGGTGCCTGCATTTTGAACCCACTTGTCCAATTCATGTTTGAATGCCAACTCAGATGTTACCATATTATGATCACAAGAGACTACTCACTTATATGGTATCTGGTTTATCAAAAGTTACCAAACCTAGCATAGCTTTAGCTGGCATACTTATCACTTGTGTACAGTTATTTTTCCATAAATTGGATTAAGATCTATGGTCTTTACTAAAAAACCATACTTTTGTGTCTTGTTTGATTTTTGGATTGTTATAATCATTGATAATAAATGGATTTCTGCTTGCTTCTTTTAAAATGTGTAGCAGTTTTTAACCTTATGCAGCATCATTTATGTAAACTGATTGAAAGTATAGAAAGCCACACACTGATATTCAGCCAAGTTAGAATCTGTAAGAAAATGGTCTTCCAGAAGCCATATTCTGATCCATCTAATGCCTTTCTCCCACCCCTGGGCTTAATCATAGAGGTGGAAGTGGCTAAATGATTTCAGGCTTTATAGCATCATGAGCCGTTGAAAATAGATAATGCATTGCCTGCCCTTGCAGGCTAGCCTGCACCCAACAATACTGGAGTCACCAGGAACCTTGTGTCAGCACTTGGAACAGTGCTTCTGTTTTGTTTTAGGATTATTTATGTAAGACATGAAATCATCAGAAAGAGGCATGGATCTTAGCACAATAGTCACCACATACATTTTCAGCACAGTTTTTAAGGACAAGAACACACTTTTATTCTTTAAAATGATAACAGAATCTTCATTTGAGTGTACATCAAATGCAACATAAAGTTTCCAACCTTCTGGCCAACGATTCCCTTTTTTCCTCACATGGCCATTTAGTTGAGTAATATATGCCTTCAATTGCTGCAGCATTACTTTCACACATACAGTGCCTCACTTTTGTTCAAACACTAGAGATGCAAAACTTGAATATATATATATATATATATATATATATATATATATGAGTATATCGTGGGGGATTCTACACTGACCACCAATGTATTGGGGAATTTACAATTACCACCAATGTGAGAGGGGATTTACACTGACCAAACAAATGAAAGTGCAGCGCAAACTGTTAAAAGCATTAAATAAAAGCATTAAATAAAAAGTCCATCTAGTAAGACATATATTAAATTCTTCTTGGTACATACAGACTGGTCCCCTTTTCCTGCGTCTCAGATGTCATATACAAAATCGTATGGGTACGCTTACTGGAAAGGATGGACCCCTTAATTACAGGGGGTCAGACACTCCTGGATGAATATCTGATGGGCAGCTGCCTTAGATCTCATCTGATCGGTCAAACAGGTAGTGGTTCCCCACTGGGGCAGCATTAAAGGACTGCAGGAACCACATATACACTGACCTCCAAGTAAGGGGGAATTTACACTGACAAGCATTTTTGAGAAGATGTGTACTGACCACCAATGTAAGGTGACACTTCTACACCAACCACCAATATTGGGGGGGGGGGGATTTACACTGTCCACCAATGTAAAGGGAAATGTACACCGATCACCAATGTAATGAAGAATTTACACTGACAACCAATGTGATGGGGGAGTTTACATCAACAACCAATAAACAGGGATTTCTACACTGGCCACCAATGTATGGGGGGTTTTACACTCGTCCCCAATTTAAAGAGGGCTTCTACATGGACCACCAATGTAATGGAGGATTTGAAACTGACCACAAATGCAAGTTTGCCGAACACCCTTCAAAAGTCTATGAAGTTTATAAATCTAAAATGCTAATTTTAAAGGTTATTATGCAAGTTATTGTCATAAAAACTGTTTGGGGACCCGGGTCCTGCCCCAGGGGACATATATCAATGCAAAAAAAGTTTTAAAAATGTCTGTTTTTTCGGGAGCAGTGATTTTAATAGTGCTTAAAGTGAAACAATAAAAGTGAAATATTCCTTTAAATTTCATACCTGGGGGTGTCTATAGTATGCCTGTAAAGTAGCGTGTTTCCCATGTTTATAACAGTCTGAGAGCAAAATGACATTTCAAAAGGAAAAAAAAAAGGAAAAAAAAGTAATTTAAAAGTGCTAGCACTAGTGCCGGCTATTAATGGATTGTCGGTCCCGACAATACACATAAAAGTCATTGAAAAAAAAAATGCATGGGGGTCCCCCAAAATTCTATTACCAGGCCCTTCAGGTCTGGTATGGATTTTAAGGGGAACTCCGCGTCAAAATAAAAAAAATGGTGTGTGGTTCCCACAAAAATCCACACCAGACCCAGAACCGTACCAGGCCACATGTCCTCAACATGGGGAGGATGTTCCCATGTTGGTGGGGACAAGGGCCTCATCCCCACAACCCTTGCCCGGGGGTTGTGGGGGTCTGTGGGCGGGGGGCTTATCAGAATCTGGAAGCCCCCTTTAACAAAGGGGACACCCAGATCCTGCCCCCCATGCGAATTTGTAAGGGGTACATCGTACCCCTACCATTTCACAAAAAGAAAGTGTCAAAATGTTAAAAAACCACAGGAGACGACTTGGGACAAGTCCTTTATTAAAAGTAAAAAAAATAAAAATAAAAAAGAGATTCCAGCGATGTAATCCAATAAATCCATGCTCCTACTCCAGTGATGTAAAATAAAACAAATAATTCTGCGCTGCCCTAGACAATAAGCAGCTAACACGGCCAGTAGGATATGTGCATAAATCAAAAAACAAAATAGGTGTAGCGCTAATATCAGAATGGATAAAATAGCCTAAGAAGACCATTACATCATCAAAGTAAACTCAAAAACGGATTGTCAGCAAAAAAGTGCATCCAACAAAATGAAAGTCCTCAGTGGATATGTGACTCCTATAAATAAGTGACAGTCCTCAATACGAATATGGCTTCATAAGTGTATTTAATGTGCACGTGACATCTATGATGAAAGGAACACCACCGGGGGGCAGGAGGCGGAGCCTAGCGGAGCAGACATGCATTGTTAGAGCTCCACACCGCTGAGGAGAGAAGAGAAGGACAAAGCGGAGCCTGCAGGCTCAAAAGGTATCCATTTGAACCTTTTTGCCCCAGGGAACAAACTGTGAAAGTTTGGGCAGGAAATATGGTACTGGGAGGAAACCGTGGCAGAAATAAAAATCACCTCACAAAGAGCTCACAGGCACTCACTGCAGCTGAAGCAGCTCCAGTCACCTCACAAGATACAGCATCAGGGCGCTCTCACAGACAGAAAATGTCACAGCAAGACTCTCCATTTGAGTCAGATACAGAACAAATCCTCTCACAAACTTCTCCACAAGCCTCCTCAGTATCCCCAGTAATATTATTACAATTTGAAAAGATGCTTCATAAGGCTTTAAAACAAACCTCAGACCAAATAACAAAAAGCCTAACCAAAGAAATAAGAGAGCTGGGAAACCGCACCGCAGCCTTAGAAATAAAAATGGATGAAATTGAAATTACAACCCAAGAAAATATAACAGAATTGGAACAATTAAAAAAAGAGAATTTAAAACTTCAAACTAAGCTCGAAGATTACGAAAATAGAGCCAGACGTTCAAACTTGCGCATAAGGGGAATACCTGAAACTGTGACAGACCTGCAATCTACTATTACTGCTCTATTACAAGAACTAAAGCCAGATATCCCTATTGAACGTTTAGAACTGGACAGAGTACACAGAGCCCTCACAGCCAAAAAGAAAGATGGACCCCCACGTGATATAATCACAAAATTTCATTATTACAGAACGAAAGAACAAATACTAATTGCTGCAAGAGAAAAAAAGGAACTTAATTTTCAAGGACACAATTATCAAATTTTTGCTGACCTATCCCAACTTACTATTACTAAAAGACGATCCATGAAACCCCAACTAATGGAACTGCAACGCCACAACATTATGTATCAATGGGGCTTCCCCTTTTCAGATTTTCAGATTTAACTACCAAGGTACAATTTACAGAAGCAGATCAGCAGATGAACTACAACAAACCCTTTTAAAATTAAATCTGACAGAACCCACAAGCAGCAACACTCCCACACGCAGAAGAATGGCGTCATCTTCACCTTCAGGCAGCACCCAGAAAATTTCAGAACAAAATGGGAATCATCATTCTCACAAAAGAGGCCGTTATGCCACATCATCCATGGACCAAGAAGATTCAATGGACTGACATCCTAATTCCTGATATCTCTTCATTTATTATACTAAGAGATGGTTCTCTATAAAAAACCTATATTTATAACTGAATGTAACTGCATTCTGATAGTCACACACTGTGTGGGATCATGTTACATTCCAGTTATATTTCTTATTACTTCTGATTCATATAGCCTTAGAATATATAAGTGAAATAAGGAAATTCTTGTTCAGTTATATATTATCAGGTAATAACAATAGATTTATTACTTTTTAGGACAAATATGTTCAATAATCCAGAAGTAATGGAATCTTTTTCTTTCTTTTCTTAAAACAAATATATTATTACCTGACTAGTTCCTAGAATTATGTTTTTGTTTATTCTAATCTGAAGCAATACAACCTCAATTTTATGAGTTAACATATCTAAACAGTTACATATGAATAAAATATGTAATTGTTTACTCTAAAAGGGTTAAAATCCCAAAATAATTCAAACTATCTTCATCAATACCAAAGTTATTAACAGTACCTTTCTAACTGAATTATTTAGCCTAGGGCAAGACTAACCATATACAACCACCCTGGAATAAATAATTTCAACAAAAACTATATTCTGCACTCCAATTAATGAAACATCATTTTGATGTCTTTTGACATAGCACTTCTCTCCTGTAAGCGGAAGATCCGTGTACCCCCATTAGCCCTCCTCATTCTCCCAACCATATTATGTGGAAGTGTGACGAAGGCACTTATTCCCCTGAGAGAGATATTTATTCTCTTTCACGGGTAAATTGTGATTACTTGCAAAAAATTATTTATACAATGTATCATCTAATCTCATATGTTTTTTGTTTACTCTTTACTCCAGAATTCACTGGTTTCTTTTCTATCTATTCATCTCTTCAGTCGACACAGGTTGATCTGCGCAGTCAGCTCTGCATAACAAAAAGTAAGTCAAAACTATTTGATCTATTGCCATGGCACCACTGAATATACTTTCCCTGAATGTTCAGGGAATAAATGTCCCTCAAAAAAGGACCAAAGCCTTCCGTACTTTCCATAACAAGAAGGCTCACATAGTATGCCTCCAAGAAACACACTTCACCAAAGATTCTACTCCAAAATATATTTCTCCTTTTTATCAACAAATTTACACGGCTTCTGCCTGTACCAAGCAAAGGGGAACTCTAATTGCATTTCACCGATCCACACCATTCACCTTATCATCAGAAATTAAAGACCCAGAAGGTAGATACCTGATACTCATGGGTTATATAATGGATACAGCAATCACGGTGATTTCCTACTACGCTCCTAACAAACAACCTACACCATTCCTCTCACATATATTACAAGTGATTAATACACACAAAATAGGAACAGTGATAATGTGTGGGGATTCGAACCAGGTCCTCCTCCCATTTCTAGATAAATCACCTTTTACACCATCCAAAATAACCTCTAGATTACCTTTTGCTCAACTTCTTTCCAAATACAATCTGGTAGATTCGTGGAGAGAAAGTAACCCAATGAAAAAGAAATTCACTTATTTCTCGCACCCTCATCAAACCTTCACCAGAATAGATCATATTTTTCTAAAAATAGGAATGATACCAGAAATTATTGCATCAGATATAATTCCGATTCCGTGGTCTGACCATATAGTATACACTACTATAGCCTCAGCCATACCAAAAGCGCATGACCCAACGTGGTACTTACCGGACATAATGCTCAAACACCCACTACATCAGATGGCCATTGAACAAGCTTTAAAGGAATACATATCAATTAATAATACAACAGACATCTCCCCAATAACACTGTGGGAAGCTCATAAGCCTGTCTTGCGTGGTACAATACAAAGACAAATGGCACTATTTAAACGGGAACGCAAAAATCTAGCAAAAAAACTAGAACTCAATTTTAATGCAGCCTACATATCATTTCAAGATAATCCATCTCAGAGTACAAAATCTCATCTGGAAAAATCTAGATTGGAATACGATCTATTTCTCACTGAGTCAGTTGATAAATCCCTCAAACGCTCCAAACACAATTTCTACATGAATACAAACAAACCAGGTACATATTTGGCTCGGGCATTAAATTCAACTAACAAATCTTTCAAACCAATACGTTTGAAATTATCAAAAAATGTTTACACTTGTAATCCAGTTAAAATAGTCCATAAATTTCACTCACATCTCGCAACTTTATACAAGACAAACAATGAATTTAATCCTACAGAAGCTGAATCCTTCTTCTCAAAAATAACCTTACCTGAGTTATCTCAGAATCAAAAAAGCAGTTTGGATGAGCCTATAACTATAGATGAAGTTGCTAACGCCATAAAAGACCTAAAACTTAACAAAATACCAGGCCCAGATGGCTACTTGGCTTTATACTATAAAACATTCTCAGAAATACTCTCTCCCATTCTCACTGAAACTTTTAACAAACTTCTAGATGGACATTCTTTTCGGCAAGAAACACTAATGGCAATTGTTTGTATGATCCCAAAACCCCTTACTGATGATACTTCCTGTGTGAATTATCGGCCTATCTCTCTGTTAAACCTCAATATTAAATTATTAGAAAAAATAATAGCAAAACGCCTCAATAGCATTATAGGAAAATTAATACATAGAGATCAAGTAGGCTTCATGCCAAATAGACAGGCAGGCGATAATATACGCAGGGCAGTGTTATTGGCACATATTGCTAAAAAACGGAAAATCCCTTTATGTTTTCTATCTCTTGATATTAAGAGGGCATTTGACACAGTATCCTGGCAATATATGCAATATTCATTACAAAAATGGGGTTTTGGACCCCACTTTTTAACATGGATCAAGGCATTATATAATAAACCCAAAGCCTATATAAAATATGCTGGATACAAATCTGAAGCCTTTAATATCGAAAGAGGTACCCGACAGGGTTGCCCATTATCTCCCTTATTATTTGCCCTTATACTCGAACCCATGGCCCAATACATCAGAATAAACCAAACTATAACTGGCATTGAAGTAGGAGGTATTACACACAAATTATTTATATTTGCAGACGATATATTACTTTTTTTATCATCACCACAGTTCTCTGGTCCTACCTTAATACCAGCTCTTGATGGATTTGCAGCCCTATCCGGCCTTATGATTAATCCTAAGAAATGCCTAGTGCTTAATATTTCACTCACAAACATGGAATTGATCCCGGCTAGGGCTGCACTCCCATTCACATGGGCAGAAAAATCAATCCCATATCTTGGAATTCATTTAACAGCATCTCATTCTGACTTATTCTCAACCAATTATCCTCCTGTATTAAGACAGATCACAAATCTAATAAAACAATGGTCGCAACTTCCTTTATCCTGGATAGGGAAGATTAATGCAATCAAAATGACTGTTCTACCCAAATTGCTTTATCTATTCAGAGTCCTCCCTATTCCAATTCCTTCCTATTTTTTGAGAATAGTACAAAAAAGAGCAACTTCGTTTATATGGGGCTCTTCTAAACCACGTATACCTATACACACACTACATCTTCCCAAAAATAAAGGAGGCCTGGGATACCCTAATTTTACTAACTACTACAGAGCAGCACATTTGGCCAGTCTGTCCAAATACCATGCAAAACAGGAAATCCCATTATGGGTATTTATAGAGGCTTCAGAAAATGACCCTCTATTAATATCAAATTTATTATGGTTTGATCCTAAAGACCGCTTTAATTCATAATCCCATAACTAAACACTTCTTATCTCTCTGGGATAAACTAAAAACCAAATATCAGTTACAATCTCCACACAATCCTCTCCTTTCTTTTATCAGAAATCCGGCCTTTTATCCGGCATGGATCTACCCAAATTCTTTTAAAGCTTGGACAACATCAGGCATTCAGACACTAAATGACTTCATAGCATCTAAATCATTCCTTTCATTCCCATCGCTTAGAGAAAAATATGATCTACCAAACTCTGAGATATTTAGATATCTCCAAATCAAAAATTTCTATACACCATTCCTAAAGGGGGATACACCATTATCCCAATTATCCATTTTTGAATCAATCTGTACAAAAGATCCATTTGCTAAAGGTACAATTTCATCACTTTATAATCAATTATATGGAGTAGCAAATCTTAATAGACCCTCTTACGTTCAGAGGTGGGAGGAGGACCTGGGACGAACTTTAGAAGACACGGACTGGTCTAACATATGGCTCACATCTAAGTCATCTTCACCCAACATCTTAGCACTTGAGACAAATTATAAAGTCCTAACTCGCTGGTACCTTGTACCCGCTAGAGTGGCAAAATATTCACCTAATACCTCAACTCTTTGTTTTCGAGGATGCCCAGAAATAGGCACATATTTACACATATGGTGGACGTGCCCAGTAATCCAAACCTTCTGGAAGGAAGTCTTCGTGATTGCATCTAAAATATTTAAAAAAATAATACAACCAGATCCATATTTAACTTTACTTAATCTAAAACCGGAATGGTTAACACTCTCTCAATTCAAACTTATGATCCAACTAATAACTGCTGCAAAACAAACAGTGGCCAAGGCATGGAAATCTCCTACATTGGTACTAGCAGAAACAATTCACAGAATGAATAATACAATGTCCCATGCTAAGATGGTAGCCATCGATCAAAATCAAATTCCAAAATTTGAAAAACTTTGGCATCCTTGGATAAAACAACAGTTCCTGTCAAACTTCAATGACTCTGTCCTGTTGCCATGGTAACAGATTAAATGACTTACAGAGACACCCATTCTAAGGCTTCAAAGAGAACTAAAAAGAATAATAAACTGACGAGCGGGACAACCTTGTGGACCATACCTCTACCTTTCAACCCTTTTTCTTCTTTCTCTTTCCTTTTCTCCACCTTACGATTAAAGCTCATTATCAGAATTTATTTGACCTATATACACTCTACTTGTAAACAATATGTATAGTAGATATAAATCATTTAAATACCTACAAAAGTAACTAAGGAAATGATATATATCTTTAATTTAGGTTTACGTGAACCCAATGTTTAATATTTGAAATTTCATGATATTTACCTATATAAACCCTACTGTAAAACAATGAGCTTACTTTATAGATCCTTGTAAACTTACTTTATGTATCTTTATAACATTGTATACTCAATAAACTTCTTTTGACAAGGAAAGGAACACCACCACAGATAATGAAAAGGCTTACTGGAATGTTTGGACCCAAAAGAGCGTACGCTCGATTGGGTCAAACAGGCTTGATTGGAAGACAACTGATGGATTTCCGTAGAAACTGTGGGAAAATCCTAAGATGGTCTGTACACCGGTATGTCCCTCAGGCGTGATCTCCACAGTGAAAGGAAATAGTAACGAATAAGGAAAAAGCAAAAGAAGGCCACATAGTGTAACTCCGTATAAATGTGTACCAATTTATTTAAAAAAGGAAATACACTCACATGAAAAGATGGATAAGACAGCGCTGTATGAATAAACTGACAGCAGTGGGGTCCTAACCGACGCATTTTGACTCCTTGGACATCATCTGGGGGTCCCCCCACTGCAGCCAACAAGGTTTATATAGATAATGTGGTCCCCTAATGCAATGTCAACCTCCCATGCAGACAGCATGTAAACAATACTACTTCCGGTATTGCCACAAGATGGCTGCTCAGCGTGCGTTCCACGCCTTATTTTGGGGCCATTATGGACAAATATCGGAAGCACATCAAGTGAAACGCATATTGCAACTACATCCGTCGCCAACGCCACTTCCGGCATTGATGTAAGATGGCCGCTCGTCGTGCCTTCCATGACGAGCGGTTTGCGTTCCACACCGCGTTCTGGTGCCCTTATATTCAAAGTACCAGAAATACATCGAATAGAAACATAAAAACATAACCTGCAGCCACATACATCTCTATATTGGTGTTCAAAATTTGCACAAAAAATGAGTGCATGTAATCTGCCTATCCCCTGGTGGATAAGAAAAGGGTAAGTGAAGGGGGGAATGACGTGACGGCTCAAGCTTGCATGCCAAGCAGCCCTGTTACGTCCATGTATTCTACCTGACCGAGTGACGTGATGACCTCACTCGGTTAGGCCCAGTGGGAGGCGTCTCAGAAGTATGTACTGCGCCGGTGCGAGAGGGCGCCGTGCATCTAGTCATAGAGGACCATGGTGCGCCTGTGCAAAATAGCATCGTGCGTCAAATCTGCAGACTGCAACATTGGGATCTATGTGTCTAATATCATGTGTATGTGGGACTCGATAATTAGTAAGAAAAAAATAAATGAACAAGTGTAAATACAGTGAGTCCAAAATGGACAACACAATGAGGAAAAATACGCCCTCAGTATGTGGTCAAGGAACAACTGTGTGGATGTTGTGAATTAAATGTGTCCTCATATTGGTAAAGAATGGAACAAAAGCTATGCCTAAAAAAAATATATGGGGGGGGAGAACAAAAGTAGTTGTAAGCAATAAATATTTAGGAATAATCGTGTATGAAATAGACTCCCCCAACATAATAATATAAAAATGCCTAATGTATAGGAAAAAAATCACTGTATAGTGGATATATGTGGCCGAACATATGTATAACATAAATGAATAAATAAAATCCCTAGAATATCTTGTAGAGGAACATGAACAGAAGTTAAAAATTATGTCTATATATAAAGAGAATGAGTAGACATAAAAAATGAAGAATTAAAAAATGAATGTAAATTCAAAGCTTAGAAAATTCTGGGAGAGATAGATTGGATCAAGGCATCAAGACCTATTGATGAAGGAATTGATGTCTAGATCTACATTCATACCCAGAGGAAAGAGCTCGTAGATCCAGAAGGTCTCTAGACGAGAGACCTTTCTGGTTTTGGCACCACCTCTCCAAGGGGGAACATATCTGACGATCACCATGAACTTGGTCCCCTCAATTACACAATTGTGATGCAATTTATAATGCCTCAGGACGGTGTGTTTGTATCTCCGCTCTTAATGAGGGCAATATGTTCTGCCACTCTGATTGAAAAAGAGCGGATAGTGCGACCCACGTATTGTTTCCCACAATGACAAGTGATTAAGTACACAACATGGCTGGTAGTGCAAGTACAAAACTGTATGATCAAATATTGTTTGTGGGTAACCGAGGACGCAAAGGAAACAGTTTTACGTCCTATGCCAGAATTGTGCTGACAAACAATGCACTTTCTGCATGAGTAGAAACCCTCCATGTCATTGAAGAGAGGCTGGCCACCAATGTATTGGGGAATTTACAATTACCACCAATGTGAGAGGGGATTTACACTGACCAAACAAATGAAAGTGCAGCGCAAACTGTTAAAAGCATTAAATAAAAGCATTAAATAAAAAGTCCATCTAGTAAGACATATATTAAATTCTTCTTGGCAGATACAGACTGGTCCCCTTTTCCTGCGTCTCAGATGTCATATACAAAATCGTATGGGTACGCTTACCGGAAAGGATGGACCCCTTAATTACAGGGGGTCAGACACGCCTGGATGAATATGTTTAGACAGAATGGCCCTAACCTGCTTATGCTGAACAGAGAATGTAGTCACCATGGACCACTTGAAAGTGTCACCATGTTCGACCCTGGATTTCTCTTCCAATAGGGATTCCCTGTTTATGTCCAAAGCATGTTGGAATTCTCGATCAACCAAAAGGGGATCATAGTCTTTGTCTATAAACCTGGTTCTCAATACCTCAGACTGTGCCCTGAACGTGGCAATATCAGAGCAGTTTCGACGGAGCCTGAGAAACTGACTCTGCGGAACAGAGTCTAGCCACAAACGGTGATGGCAACTATCAACTGGGATGAAGCCATTACGATCCGTTGGCTTGAAGTGCGTCTGAAACTGGAAATGTCCTTTGGTCATTTTAATCTCCAAATCAAAGAAAACTAATTTTGTCCTTACTGGCAATATACGACAGAGATATACCTCTGTCATTGTTATTCAGATCCTGGAAGAATTGTTCCAAAGACTCAGCATCACCTTTCCATAGGAGGAGGATGTCGTCAATATATCTTGCCCACAGGACGAGGGAGGACATCCTGTGGGCATAGACAACATCCTCCTCCCATTTGGCCATGAAAAGGTTGGCGAGGCTAGGGGCAAATTTAGCACCCATAGCAACGCCACGTTCTCAGACTCCTCATTGCCACGTTCAGGGCACAGTCTGAGGTATTGAGAACCAGGTTTATAGACAAAGACTATGATCCCCTTTTGGTTGATTGAGAATTCCAACATGCTTTGGACATAAACAGGGAATCCCTATTGGAAGAGAAATCCAGGGTCGAACATGGTGACACTTTCAAGTGGTCTATGGTGACTACATTCTCTGTTCAGCATAAGCAGGTTAGGGCCATTCTGTCTAAACATTGGGACATTCTTAAAAATGATCGGGTTTTAAACACCGCCCTATCAGATCAAGCGAAATTTATTTTCAGAGGAACCCCCACCCTGCAGAGTAAAATAGCTTCGAATATCATCAACCCCCCATACGCCAGCCTCTCTTCAATGAGATGGAGGGTTTCTACTCATGCAGAAAGTGCATTGTTTATCAGCACAATTCTGGCATAGGATGTAAAACTGTTTCCTTTGCATCCTCGGTTACCCACAAACAATATTTGTACTTGCACTACCAGCCAGGTTGTGTACTTAAAGTGGTGTTTCACCCAAAAAAAAACGTACATGAAAAATCCTAAAAAAAATTGCAAAAAAACATTTGGATATTTTTTATTTACTCACCTCTAAATGCCTGCTAGGGGGTCCCTCGTAGTCTGCCTCTTTCAGTGCCTGGGCTGGTGACATCACTTCCGTCTCGGCACAGGAAGGCCTCAGCTCTGCTCCCTCCCTCTTGTCAATCATCTGGGACCCATCACAGGTCCCAGGCGACTGAGCTGCCAATCACGGCGCTCTGCGCCACTCGCGCATGCGCAGTGGGTGCCAGGCTGTGAAGCCACAGCCCGGCGCCCACAGTCGCTATGCCGGTCCTGCCGAACAGAGGGGGAGATGAGCGGGGCTTCGATCCCCCGCATCGCTGGACCCTGGGACAGGTAAGTGTCCAATTAAAAGTCAGCAGCTGCAGTATTTGTAGCTGCTGACTTTTAATTTTTTTTTTGATGGGCCCTCCTCTTTAATCACTTGTCATTGTGGGAAACAATACGTGGGTCGCACTATCCGCTCTTTCTCAACCAGAGTGGCAGAACATATTGCCCTCATTAAGAGCGGAGATACCAAACACACCATCCCAAGGCATTATAAATTGCATCACAATCGTGTAATTGAGGGGACCAAGTTCATGGTGATTGACAGATATGTTCCCCCTTGGAGAGGTGGTGCCAAAAACAGAGGGGTCTCTCGTCTAGAGACCTTCTGGATCTACGATCTCCGAACCCTCTTTCCTCTGGGTATGAATGTAGATCTAGACATCAATTCCTTCATCAATAGGTCTTGATGCCTGGATCCAATCTATCTTTCCCAGAATTTGAATGATTTACATTCATTTTTTAATTTTTAATTTTTTATGTCTACTCATTCGCTTTATATATAGACGTAATTTTTCACTTCTGTTCATGTTTCTCTACAAGATATTCTAGGGATTTTATTTATCCATTTATGTTATACATATGTTCGGCCACATATATCCACTATACGGTGAATTTTTTCCAATATATTAGGCATTTTTATATTATTATGTTGGGGGAGTCTATTTCATATATGATTATTCCTAAATATTTATTGTTTACAACTACTTTCGTTCTCCCCCCATATATATTTTTTTAAGCATAGCTTTTGTGCCATTCTTTACCAATATGAGGACACATTTAATTCACAACATCCACACAGTTGTTCCTTGACCACATACTGAGGGCGTATTTTTTCCCCATTGTGTTGTCCATTTTGGACTCACTGTATTTACACTTGTTCATTTATTTTTTTCTTACTAATTATCGAGTCCCACATACACATGATATTAGACACATAGATCCCAATGTTGCAGTCTGCAGATTTGACGCACAATGCTATTTTGCACAGGCGCACCATGGTCCTCTATGACTAGATGTACGGCACCCTCTCGCACCAGCGCAGTACATCCTTCTGAGACGCCTCCCACTGGGCCTAACCGAGTGAGGTCATCATGTCACTCGGTCAGGTAGAATACATGGACATAACACGGCTGCTTAGCATGCAAGCTTGAGCCGTCACGTCATTCCCCCCTTCACTTACCCTTTTCTTATCCACCAGGGGATAGGTAGATTACATGCACTCATTTTTTGTGCAAATTTTGAACACCAATATAGAGATGTATGTGGCTGCAGGTTATGTTTTTATGTTTCTATTCGATGTATTTCTGGTACTTTGAATATAAGGACACCAGAATGCGGTGTGGAACGCACGCCGCTCGTCGTGGAACGCACGACGAGCTGCCATCTTACATCAATGCCGGAAGTGGCGATGGATGTAGTTGCAATATGAGTTTCACTTGATGTGCTTCCGATATTTGTCCATAATGGCCCCAAAATGAGGCGTGGAACGCACGCCGAGCGGCCATCTTGCAACAATAACGGAAGTAGTATTGTTTACATGCTGTCTGCATGGGAGATGATGTCCAAGGAGATGAAAAGCATTGGGTATGACCCCACTGCTGCCATTTTATTCATACAGCGCTGTTTTATCCATCTTTTCATGTGAGTGTATTTCCTTTTTTAAATAAATTGGTACACATTTTATACGGAGTTACACTATGTGGCCTTCTTTTGCTTTTTCCTTATTCGTTACTATTTCCTTTCACTGTGGACATCACACCTGAGGGACATACCGGTGCACAGACCATCTTAGGATTTTCCCACAGTCTCTACGGAAATCCATCAGTTGTCTTCCATTCAAGCCTGTTTGACCCAATCGAGCGTACGCTCTGTTGGGTCCAAATGTTCCGGTAAGCCTCTCCATTATCGGTGGTGGTGTTCCTTTCATCATAGATGTCACGTGCACATTAAATACACTTATGAAGCCATATTCATATTGAAGACTGTCACTTATTTATAGGAGTCACATATCCACTGAGGACTTTCATTTTGTTGGATGCACCTTTTTTGCTGACAATCCGTTTTTGAGTTTACTTTGATGATGTAATGGTCTTCTTAGGCTATTTTATCCATTCTGATATTAGCGCTACACCTATTTTGTTTTTTACTCCAGCGATGTAGTCCAATTATCAATCTCCAGCAATGGATGATCTCCAGCGACTCCAGCGAGGAACACGCACAGGATCCTGCCTCCACCGGAGGCACCCAGCCAATGACACGGCGCCAGCTTGACAGCTGTTATGTAGCTGAGGGCGGGGCCACCCATCACGTGACTCCGTCCCCCTCTGACAAGTGGAAATGCCAGGGTTTCCCAGTGACGTGTACGGGTGACCCCGCCTCCCTCTGATGCAATGCAGGATTCCAACGCAGGATTCCATTTTTTTACTATTCAATGACTTTCTATTACTTTTATGTGTATTGCCGGGACCGATAATTCATTAATAGCCGGCACTAGCGCTAGCACTTTTCAATGACTTTTTTTCCCTTTAGAAATGTCATTTTGCTCTCGGACTGTTATAAACACGGGAAATATGCGCTACTTTACAGGCATGCTATAGACACCCCCCAGGTACGAAAAATTTTTTAAAGGAGTATTTCACTTTTATTGTTTCACTTTAAGCATTAATAAAATCACTGCTACCGAAAAAACGGCCGTTTTTAAAACTTTTTTGCATTGATACATGTCCCCTGGGGCAGGACCTGGGTCCCTAAACACTTTTTATGAGAATAACTTGCATATTAACCTTTAAAATGAGCACTTTTGATTTTTCACGTTCGAACAAATTTTTTGCCTGTTCGCATGTTCTGGATGCGAACCGAACAGGGGGGTGTTCGGCCCATCTCTAATTACTAATATAAAGAAGAGTTTCTACACTGGCCACCCATGTAATGGGGATTTACACTGACTAATAATGTAATAGGGATTTACACTGACCACTAATGTAATGGGGATTTACACTGACCACTAATGTAATAGGAGCATTCACAGTAATCACCAATGTAAGGAGAGATTTACACTGACCACCAATGTAAGTGTCACGTACCTGACATTAGAGCCTGCTATGCAGAGGACGGCCTCTCTTACACCTCTGACTCGAGGCCCCCTGGTAGAGCAGACAGGAGGCGCGGGAGTGCAGAGTCACACGAGTGCCTGATGGGTCGTAGACAGCAGAGTCAAGGCAACTGCAGGAGGAACAGCAGTTCAGCAGGATTCTCCAGGCAGTAGAGAAGGCAGGTTCAGGCAGGCCGGGTCATACATTGGAGGCCACGTCAGGAGCAGGTGCAGAGGCAGAAGCATAGTCAGGATACAGGCCAGATCGGTGATGGGCTGGCAGCAAGGTAGCAGAAGGAGCAGGCAGATGCGGTGGTCAAACAAGCCGGGTCAGGTACAGGCAGAAAGCAGGAACGTCAGAGACAAGCCGGGTCAGATAACAGGAACAGGTATCAGATACAAGCAACAGGAACACACGAGAATGCTGTAGAGCAGACAGCACTGAGTCTGGGTACTGGCTGAGTTCAAATAGCCTGTTGGGCGCCAAAAGCTGTCACAGAGTGTGTGCACGCACGCCTGCGCACGCTGACTCGTGCAGGTTCACCGGCACTATTCTGACTGAGGAAACAGGCCATCTTTGTTTGTCATTTTGGATACTGGCATGCCCTTCCCAACAATGGGTGCGCAGATACGCATGTGAGCAGATGAGCGCACAGGCGTACACAGATGCGTCAATGGTGTTCTGATAGGGACTGAGGTCACAGGTCATCTTCTTCAGCCGCCATCTTGGGTACTGGCCTGCTTGATCAAAGTCATTAAGTCTCCTTGCAGAAGAAGGAAATTCCAAGAAGACAGGATCGTATCCGGGGGGGGGGATTTCCTGAGACTTGCTGAACATGCGTGATAATGCATCTGGCTTTATGTTTTTAGATCCAGGCCTGTATGTTAAATGAAAAGTAAATCTAGAAAAGAAAAGTGCCCACCTGGCCTTCCGGGGTCTCAACCTTTTTGCTGTCCTTAAGTATTCTAGATTTTTGTGGTCTGTATAGATTAAGATTGGGTGTGCAGCCCCCTCTAAAAGGTATCTCCATTCCTCTAGTGCCGCTTTGATCGCTAGAAGTACACGATCCCCAACGTCATAGTTCTTCTCCGCGTTTGACAGTTTACGAGAAAAGAATGCAACCGAGTGCAACAGAGCTTTGGGCCCCTGCCTTTGAGACAGAATAGCTCCAACTGCTGTTTCCCAGGCCTCTACTTCTAGAACATAGGGTAGGGTGTTTCAGAACAGGTGCGGAAGTGAACAGCTTCTTTAGCACCTCAAAGGTGGCCTGAGCCTCTGGGGACCAACGGACTCTAGGACCTTGTTTGGTGTGTGATGGGAGCAATGATTGCTGAAACTGAATTTTCGGTACAACTTTGCAAAACCTATGAAGCATTGGATGCCCTTCTTGTCACTGGGAGTTGGCCAGTCCAGGATAGCTGTGACCTTCTGGGGATCCATCTTGATACCCTCGGTGGATATGATCAGGCCCAGGAATTGGATGCGTTCAAACTCGCACTTCTCGGGTTTGGCGTATAGTCCATGTCATCAAAGGCTTAGTACACTCTTGACATGTCTGCGATGGTCATCTAGGGAAGGAGAAAAGATTAGTATATCATCAAGGTATACAATAACAAACAAGTCTAGGAAGTCTCGGAAGACATCATTAATAAAGTGCTGGAAGGTGGCGGGGGAGTTGCAAAGTCCAAAGGGCATTACGAGATATTCGAAATGCCCAGACCGTGTGCGGAAAACAGTCTTCCATTCATCGCCTTCTCGAATGCGCACCAAATTATAGGCGCCTCGAAGGTCAAGCTTTGTGAATATGGTGGCGGAGCCAAGTCTGAGCAAGTTTGTGTATTAGTGGAAGAGGATAACGGTTCTTAACCATAACTTTATTGAGCTTACGGTACTCCACACAGGGCCGTAAAGAATGGTCTTTCTTTTCTACGAAGAAAATTCCTGCCCCAACCGGAGATGTGGAAGGGCGTATGAACACTTTCTTGATATTGTCATTGATGTAGTCTTTTAGGGCTGCAAGCTCACATTCGTACAGTGGAAAGATTCTCCCGAAAGGGACTTCAACTTCGGGGAGAAGTTCTATTGGACAGTTGTAAGACCGATGAGGAGGAAGAATCTCTGCCCCTTTCTTGCTGAATACATCCAGGAAGTCATGATAGACTGTGGGTACAAGATGACAGGTCTCAGAGTCTGTATCAAGGCATAGCAGAGAGGGTACACCACAGGGGATCTGTAAGTAGTACTGAATACAGTAAGGGGAGAGAAACTTAATTCCCTCAGTGGCCCAGTCAATGTGGGGATTATGGACCTTCAGCCAAGGCATACCAAGAATGACCAGAAACAAAGGGGAAGCAATGGCGTCCAGACGTAGCAGTTCCTGATGATCCTTGGAAATGGTGTTAAGCAGAGGAATGGTTTCATGAGTAACTGCTCTGGATTTAATAATGGACCCATCGGCTAGATGAACAGAGAGCTTATGTGTCTTGGGTTGTAGAGGAATGTGATGTCTAGCAGCAAAAGTCAAGTTCACGAAACAGCTGTAGGCCCTGGAGTTAAGTATGGCGGAAGTTTGAATAGTCCCTCCTGGCAGCTGTAATGAAATGGGAAGAGTAAGATGAGTAGAATTGTTGAGCACATTTGGAGTTGAAGAAGAAGAGGTAGTTGAGAGGCACTTATGAGGTTTAACTGGGCAAGACCTCACGTAATGTCCTGATCCCCCACAGTACAAGCATAGGTTCAGTGGAAAGAGAAGGGCGCAGTAGGCCAAGCTGCATAGGTTCTGGAGTGTCAGGAATGGGTGTGGCAGGAGCTGGTGGAGCAGACTTGAAAGAGCTGGGTACCCAGGGTAGCATCCATACCGGGCGAGATGGACCCGCAGTTCTTTCCAACCTTTGCTCTCTCAAACGACAGTCAATTTGAATGGATAAGTCAATCAAGGCTTCCAGAGTAGAGGGTACTCCTACTCGAGCTAGCTCATCCTTGAGAGGGTCGGAGCAGCCCATACGGAATTGGTAGCGTAGGGTGACGTTGTTCCAGTTAGTGCCAAAGGCCTGTCGCCTGAATTCCAAAACATAAACTTCCACCGCACAGGTACACCGGCGGTATTCTGACTAAGGAAACAGGCCATCTTTGGTTGTCATCTTGGATACTGGCATGCCCTTCCCAACAATGTGCGCGTGCGCGCGCAGATGCGCGCACAGGCGTACACAAATGCACCAATGGTGTTCTGACAGGGGCTGAGGTCACAGGTCGTATTCTTCGGCCGCCATCTTGGGTATTGGTTAGCCCTTCCTGACAGTAAGGGGGGCTTTCATACTGGCCACTAGTATAACTGAAAGGATTGTACACCAGCCCCAATGTAATGAGAAGATTTACACTGACCACCTCATCTAACTGACACATTTAGCCTGTGTTCACATTTGTGTGTGTCGAGAATGCATGCAAAATTGCTTTCCTGACACCACAGCAGTGCCATTACTTGTTAATGACACCCTCACGCATCTGCTGAGATGTGCGTATTCACATGCACCAATATTCAGGGTGCTGTGGCACCATGTTATTTTGAAAAAGGGTTCCACCTGCAATTTTCTTATCTTTGCAGAACAGGCTGATGTTAGGCTTAATGAGCACAGTTGTAGGCAGGACTTTCAAGCATGCCCCTTTACCTCCCCACTGGGCAGCATTCAGCAGAGGTGACGTTGGATATGACCTCAGAGGGTATGATATACAAATGAATGCCATCTCTATTTACATATCAATGGCGTCGGTCCACAGGGTCTGCAGGTGAGTCATCAGTACACGGCAATAAGGCAGAGCTGGGCAGCATTAGTAAAAGAACTTGGGACACAGCACGGGACTTAAACTCCCAAGAGACAAGGTAATTTAAACTGGGATAGTTGGCAAGTAGGGATGAGCCGAACACCCCCCGGTTCGGTTTGCACCAGAACCTGCGAACGGACCGAAAATTCGCACGAACGTTAGAACCCCATTGACGTCTATGGGAATCGAACGTTCAAAATCAAAAGTGCTCATTTTAAAGGCTAATTTGCTTGGTATTGTCCTAAAAAGGGTTTGGGGACCCGGTTCCTGCCCCAGGGGACATTTATCAATGCAAAAAAAACTTTTAAAAACTAACGTTTTTTCGGGAGCAGTGATTTTAATGATGCTTAAAGTAAAAAAAAAGTGAATTATTCCTTTAAATATCGTACCTGGGGGGTGTCTATAGTATGCCTGTAAAGTGACATGTGTTTCCCATGCTTAGAACAGTCTCTGCACAAAATGTAATTTTTAAAGGAAAAAATGTAATGTCGGGTCCTGACAATATGGATGAAAATCAGTGAGACAAACGGCATGGGTACCCCCCAGTCCATTACCAGGCCCTTTGGGTCTTGTATGGATATTAAGGGGAACCCCACACCCAAATTAAAAAAGGAAACAGCAGTATACAGGCTCTGAACTCTGAACAGCAGTATACAGGTAGTGCAAACACGACAGGGACTGTAGGTTTGTTGTTAAGTAGAATCTGTTTGTAATTTTGAACTGGTACATTTTTAACGTGTTTAGCTCCAGCCAAAAAATCTATTTTAAGCTTTTTGGAAAACGTAGGGAAGGGTTATCACCCCTGTGACATTTGTTTTGCTGTCTGTGCTCCTCTTCAGAAGATTTCACCTCACTTTTTGTCCCAATGACAAATGTTTTTTGAAAATTTGGGGTTTTTTGTGAAACAAGGATTGGTGATAAAGCATCAGTGGAAAGGAGAAATGTTTTTCCCATATTAACTCTCCTAGGGGTAGATTTCATCTCACTTCCTGTTGTCTCCTTCCATTTGCAAGTAGTCATTTGTAAGTTGGATGTTTGAAAGTAGGGGCCTGCCCTATATACTCAGCAGAAATTTGGGCCTTAGGTGTTGTTGTGGCCACAACACTGTAAGCCCTCACAGGGCCCTGCTGTGAAATATTAGATCAAGAATTGTAATTACATGCCCCTGTTGAACAGGGGCAGAAAAATTGGGCCTTTGGTGGTGGTGCTGGTGCCACAACACTGTAAGTCCTCACTCGCTCTTGGTGGGCGCAGAAACGAGCCCTGCTGCAAAGTATTGCATCAAAAATTGTAATTACACACCCCTGTTAAACAGGGGCTGAAAAATTGGACCTTAGGCACTGGTGCTGGTGCCACAACACTGCAACCCCTCACAGATACTCTAGTTGGAACGCAGAAACGAGCCCTGCTGCAAAATATTGCATCAAAAATTGTAATTACACACCCCTGTTAAACAGGGGCTGAAAAATTGGGCCTTAGGCACTGGTGGCGGCGCCCAGAACCAAAAATGTTCTTACAAGCTATCAGCGTGATCATTGAGGAGGAAGAGGATAATTACTCAGGATAGTCACTCAGCGTCAGCATAGGCAGTGTTTGAAGGGATCTGAGATTTCAAAAAAAAATTATTCGGTTACATCAGCATCAGGTGCTTGGTTTTTATGAAGGTCAGTCGATCGACCGAGTCGGTGGACAGACGCACCCTGTGCTCGATTACAAAGCCTCCAGCAGCACTGAATGTGCGTTCCTAAAGAATGCTGGATGCAGGACAGGCCAGTAGCTCAATTGCATACTGTGCAAGCTCTGGCCAGCGATCCATCCTCAAGACCCAGTACCCCAGAGGAATTTCGGTGGGAACGCATCGGTCAGACAGCCACCTTCTCCACAGCTCCTTCTTTGACTGGCCGAAGCCTCAGCAACACGTTGTCCAGAAACAGGAGTTTGTAACCTCCCAGTCTCTGGGAACGTGTTGCACAGACCTTTCTGCAAGGCCTCCCGAAGATGTTTCATCCTCTGCTCCCTCTGCGACGGCAAGATAAGGTCCGCAACCTTACCCTTGTAACGTGGATCAAGGAGGGTTGCCAGCCAGTATTGGTCCTTCTCCTTGATACCACGAATAAGAGGATCCTTACGCAGGCTTTGTAAGATCAGGGAGGCCATGCAGCATAGGTTTGCTGAGGCATTCGGTCCGGAGTCCTCTGGGTCACTAAAGACGACATGGTCCGCAGCCACCTCCTCCCAACCACGTACAGATCCATGTGTTTCTTGGGACTGATCCCTTAAAGACTGCTGCTGATGCTGAGTGCCAGGCTCCACCTCCATACTGACACAATCCTCCTCCTCCTCATCCTCTTCCTGTGTTATCGGCTGGCATGCAGGAACACTGTCTGGATAAAGGGGGCTTTGAGAGCTAAGGAAGTCCTCCTCTTCCTGCCTCTGTTCTGCCTTAAGTGCCCTGTCCATTATTCCACGCAGCGTGTGCTCCAACAGGTGGACAAGGGGGACAGTGTCACTGATGCATGAACTGTCACTGCTCACCATCCTCGTGGCCTCCTCAAATGGTGACAGGACAGTGCATGCATCCCTGATCATGGCCCACTGTGGTGGGGAAAAAAATCAAGCTCCCCTGACCCTGTCCTGGTGCCATAGTTGCACAGGTACTCATTGATGGCCCTTTACTGCATGTGCAGCCGCTGCAGCATGACCAACGTTGAGTTCCACCTGGTGGGCATGTCACAGATTAGGCGGTTCTTGGGCAGGTTAAACTCCTTTTGGAGGTCCGCCAGCCGAGCACTGGCATTATATGACCGGCGGAAATGCACACAGACCTTCCTGGCCTGCCTCAGGACATCCTGTAAGCCCGGGTACCTGCCCAAGAACCGCTGCACCACCAAGTTAGGGACGTGAGCCAAACAGGGCACATGGATCATTTGTCCCTGTCGGAGGGCAGAAAGGAGGTTGGTGCCATTGTCGCAAACCACCATTCCTGCCTTAAGTTGGTGTGGCGTCAACCACTTCTGAACCTGCCCCTGCAGAGCTGACAGAACCTCTGCCCCAGTGTGGCTCCTGTCCCCCAAGCACACCAGCTCAAGCACCGCATGGCATCTTTTGGCCTGCATACTTGCGTAACACCTTGAACGGCTACGGAGCACCGCTGGTTCGGAGGACAAAGCACAGGAAAAGGCCATGGAGGAAGAATAAAGAGGAGGGGGTGGAGGAGAGAGGTGTGTCACAATTATTAGTAGTGGCATTTTGGAGGCATGGTGGCGGAACAACCTCCAACACTACTGCACCTTGTGCTGCATCCTTCCCAGCTGCCAGCAGAGTCACCCAATGCGCGGTGAAACTTAGGTAACGTCCCTGTCCATGCCTGCTGGACCATGAGTCAGTGGTAATATGCACCTTACCGCTGACCATCCTGTCCAGCGAGGCATGGACATTGCCCTCCAGATGCCGGTAGAGAGCCGGAATCGCCTTCCGTGAGAAAAAGTGGCGTTTGGGTACCTGCCACTGAGGAACCGCACATTCCACAAACTCACGGAAGGGGGCAGAGTCTACCAACTGAAAAGGCAACAGTTGAAGTGCTAGCAATTTTGCCAAACTAGCATTCAACCGCTGGGCATGCGAATGGCTGGGAGCGAACTTTTTTCGATGGTGCAGCAGCTGGGGCAGGGAAATTTGCCTGGTACAATCTGATGTCGGTGTACCGAAAGCAGATTGCCCACAAGTACTTGGCTGTGACACACCTAATTCTACACCTTCATTCCTCTCGGTGCAGGTCTCAGAGAGGACTGCAGGTATAGTGGGGTTGGAGATCTCAGCTGATGAGGAGTAAGGAGAGGTCCTCTTTGTTCTTTGGTGTGGGTCTTTTAGATACTTTTTCCAACGAACTGCATGGCAGGTCAACATATGTCTGGTCAAGCATGTGGTGCCCAAGCGGGAGATGTTTTGGCCATGCGAGATACGCTTGAGACATATGTTGCAAATAGCAGCAGTGCGATCTGATGCACTAGTCTCAAAAAAGGCCCACACCAAAGAACTTTTGGAATAACGCGCAGAGACAGCAGCGCCCTGCACATACAGAGCTTTGGGGTGTGATGCAGTTAGTGTGTTGCCCTTGGGCTGGCCCCTGGAGGGCATCCTGCCTTGTTGGTGATGTGCCTCCTCCTCTCTCCTATCAGGCACCCACGTTGAGTCAGTGACCTCATCTTCACCTCCCTCCTCATCACTGGAGCAAACCTGGCAGTATGCTGCAGCAGGGGGAGCATGACTGCCAGATTGCTGTCCTTCTTGGGCACCCCCTCTGTCCGTGCTCACGTTACTACCTTCATCTAGCTCAGTATCATGATCAGAGCCTTCTAAAAGCTGGGCATCCTCCTGGAGCATGTACCCAACACTGTGGTCAAACAGTTCGAGAGATTCCTCAGGAGGACATGGTGGGGCTAGGGAAGGAGTCACTGATGCCATTGAGCCGAGGGAAGAGGCCGCTTTGACAGCTGCTTTGCCAGACAAAGTACCCTGAGCATGGGTGAGAGAGGATGAGGAGGATGAGGACGGCTTGGTCATCCACTCGACCAAGTCTTCCGCATGTTGTGGCTCAACACGGCCAGCTGCTGAAAAAAAGGCCAAGCGTGTCCCACGGCCACGTGCTGATGAGGATGCACCGTCTCCATGACCAGCTCTGTTGCCTCTAGACACAGAACCTGCTTGCCCTCTTTTATTGGCTTGTGACTGTCTGCCTTTCCTTGTTGGCCTTCCAGACATACTAATGGCCTGTAGCTGCACTAAGCTGGGATATATAGATATATAGATATATATATCTATATATATCTATATATATATATAGATATATATATATATATATATATATATATATATCTATATATATAGATATATATCTATATATATAGATATATATATATATATATATATATATATATATATATATATGTATATATATATATATATATATATATATATCTATATATATATCTATATATATATATATAGATATATATATAGATATATATATATATATCCTGCAGCTAGCAAAATCAACTGCCTGCCTGTTGTATGAGAACACCACCAACCTTCTACAGGTAGCTTTAGCTGAACACTGTGCAGAACTCGCAAAAAACTAACTTGTAGCTTATTTAGCTGCTTGCGGTAGTGATAGGATCAGGAAAACACCGCCAACCTTCTACAGGTAGCTTTAGGTGAACACTGTGCAGAGCTCGCAAAAAACTAACTTGTAGCTTATTTAGCTGCCTGCGGTAGTGATAGGATCAGGAAAACACCACCAACTTTCTACAGGTAGCTTTTTTTTTCACAATAGAATTCTACAGGTAGCTTTAGGTGAACACTGTGCAGAGCTCGCAAAAAACTAACTTGTAGCTTATTTAGCTGCCTGCGGTAGTGATAGGATCAGGAAAACACCACCAACCTTCTACGGGTAGCTTTAGCTGAACTCTGTGCAGAGCTCGCAAAAAAAATAACTTGTAGTTTTAGCTGAACACTGTTCAGAGGACGCACTACACTAACTTGTAGCTTTAGCTGAACACTGTGCAGAGGTCGCACTACACTAACTTGTAGTTTTAGCTGAACACTGTTCAGAGGACGCACTACACTAACTTGTAGCTTTAGCTGAACACTGCAGAGGTCGCACTACACTAACTTGTAGTTTTAGCTGAACACTGTGAGGAGGACGCACTACCCTATCTTGTAGCTTTAGCTGAACACTGTGCAGAGGTCACACTAAACTAACTTGTAGCTTTAGCTGAACACTGTGAGAAGGACGCACTACCCTAACTTGTAGCTTTAGATGAACACTGTGCAGAGGTCACACTAAACTAACTTGTAGCTTTAGCTGAACACTGTGAGGAGGACTCACTACACTAACTTGTAGTTTTCGCTGAACACTGTGTAGAGGTCACACTAAACTAACTTGTAGCTTTAACTGAACACTGTGAGGAGGATGCACTACACTAACTGTAAATAGTCTAGCTGCCTGACTGTGGTACTAATAGGATCAAATAAACACCAGAAATTTTCATCAGGTAGCTGTAAATACTGTAACAAAACAAGCCTGCCTGTCAGTAGGAAGATAATAGGAACGGATCTAGCTAAACTGAATACAGTGTATATATATATATATATATATATATATATATATATATATAAACACAACACCTGGGATGCATATATATACACAATACACTGTAAGTGCAGCTAACTCACTGACTGTCCTGTCTAATCTAGCTAACTCAAATGAAATGACACTGTCTCTCTCTCTCTCTCTAAGCACGCCGGAACACACTACACAGGGCCGCTGTGCAGGCGGCCTTATATAGTGTGGGGCGTGTTCTAAACCCCCCGAGCCATAATTGGCCAAAGCCACCCTGGCTTTGGCCAATTACAGCTCTCTCTACTGACGGTGCTGTGATTGGCCAAGCATGGTCATAGTGCATGCTTTGCCAATCATCAGCCAGCAATGCACTGCAATGTCGCAGTGAATTATGGGCCGTGACGCGCCACACGAATTTGGCGCGAACGGCCCATATTGTCCGCAATTCGGCGAACGGGCGAACAGACGATGTTCGAGTCGAACATGGGTTCGACTCGAACACGAAGCTCATCCCTATTGGTAAGTATGAGGCAGCTGCTTTTGGTCCCACAACAATGATGGGGCCCAGGGCAGCTGCCATTTTTGCCCTGCCTTAGAGAAGGTCCTGGTTGACCTTCTGTTCATAATGGCTGACAGGAATTCCTGGCAACTTTTCTACAACAAGGGTGTCTCACCGCTCTGGTAGATCTAGACCCAGGTGTGTGATTGATGTAAATCCTTCAGAGGTGAAGAGTCCCAGGTGCTGGCTAAATGCAAGGTAGAGCAAAGCTTTCAACAGGAGAATCTGAATGCCGCACACCGGATAAAGTTGAAAAATTGTCTTTATTATAAAAATTGGATCATCAAAAATACAAGACAATCAGGCAATTAGTACAGGCTCAACTGACGCGTTTCACACTCATAATTGAGTGCTTACTCATAGTTGACAAATATTGGAATGACTAGCATATATATATCTTATGGAGGATACCACGTGACCACATAATTATACATAAAATTGATATCAGCTGAAAGCCAATTTTGTGAGGTCTCGGCATCTGCTGTCAAATAAATGTGCTATCCAATGGAAAAGACTCTTATAAAAATGACATATAAGCAGCAACAAATAACTTAGATAAATGGGTGTAAAGGTGTCTGTGTGTATATGAAAAAAGAATATATGTATATGTATGTGCAATAAAGTGTAAGGAAGTTTAATTGTGTTAAAGCAAAGTATAAGAAAACAAATCAGTGAAAGATATGTGACAAGAGTAAAGAGATGTGTTTATGGATGTGTATAAATTGTGCATAAACATAATGATATATGCATGCTACATGTTAAATTGAAAAAGTGCATGAATGGATCATACAATGTGGAAATATGCTTGTAGTAAAAATGAAAATTGTGAAGTAGAACCAAAAATGTGTGTCTGCCGTTAAATACTAAAAAATGAACTATAATGTGATTGACCACAAAATTGTTTAACGGAACTTACGTATATATATATATATATATATATATATATATATATATATATATATCAATATATATATATATATATATGGTATAAATTACAGAGAAATATCCAAAATTTGTGTGGAAATTAATAAATTAAAAATAACTAAACAAGGACAATGTTATAGTGCTTGTGTCTGCCAATCAAGATAATTAATTGTGAGTAAAGATCGGCATGTGTGTGGATGTGCCAGAACGATCAAAGTTAAAATGAAGTACCTTGCGATGTAACGTAAAATAATGTGCAGTCGATGATAATCTGGCTGCAAGCAAGGTGTATATAGAGCTATTTAGTGATGGAAAGTGAATGACGAAGCCCAAGAAGATAAATAGAACTTCGCCATTTAACATCACAACAGTGCAATTTAGTGTTACTGTTAAGATGACAGTTGTATATGCGGAGTATAGACTGACTTTTTAAAAGTTGAACACTACAGGAGGTGCACAGAAGCCTACTAATTTAAAAAAAGGGGAAAAAGAAAGTAAAGCTAAACTGAGATATTAGTCTCCATCCGAATAACGGTGAATATAAAATTTAACGATGGATAATATTCCCGTAGTGCCCCATATAGAGATATATCTTCATCCATAAATGTCAGCAAACGCCGAGACCGCTGAACAACTAACAACCTTATTTTTAACACTAGATGTGAAAGACAATGAACACACTAATACATTGCTCAAATAATCATTTTACTGGCAAATGAAACAATTTAATACACAGGCAAGCACATAAGAAGTCGGTATGGATCCAATCTATAGAAATAATAAAAAATGTATCATTGTGCTGAACATCGCAATGAAACAAGTTATATCGTGCTATAACACTAAGCAAGCAAAACGGGTACTGGACACATAGCTGCAACATATAAAAATTTGTGTGCACAGATCTATGCTCCATATAACAGAACAATAATCCCAAAGCATGAGTTTATAATTGGACATCAATATATTGAAGGTATATTGGAAAGTATTTACATAAGTAAATCATGAAAAATATGTATGTTGGGTTACTTGTTCAATACTAGAAATAAAGTTGTAAATAACAATGAAAGTAAATGTAAAAATAGGAACGAAAAATAAAAAATAAAAATATTAATATTGTTATATGGAAATCCACAAAAAAGTGTGAAAAAAATGCATATATCATTTTCGAACAAGTTGGAAACCATAAAACAATATTGGAGGGTACTTAATACATTTAAACTGACCATTGTGTGTCAAAACTCCTACGGTGCTATCATTGGTATAATTGATAAGGAGTTCGTCCAAACCATAGAAATTAGTCAAAAATGTAAATTATTTTTGTATATATAGTTAAATATATGTATGTATGGACCACAGTGGTCAATGAATGAAATAACCTATGTCATGGCACTATCTGGCTAGGGTGTATGATAAAGAAATAGAAAATAACTGGAAAATGTAAAAAGTAAAAAGTTATTATTATTCTTATAATGTAAATATTTCCAGACGGGGCGTGGCTTAACAATGGAAGCGTGAGGACGCACAGCCAGGAGCTCTGCACTAGGACGGGCTGAGAATCTCCCGTAGAACCGCTCAGACGAGCCAGCTTCTCATGCCAGGTGATCGTAAACACCCGCCGGCCAGTGAGGAACGGAGGGGACCCGAGATCTCTCACTATTTCTTGCGGCAGCACCAGCTTTCTTCACCGGCCACACGAGGCAAGATGGCGCCGCCACGAGTCCCGCCGGGAGGTACCGCCGCATCAGCAAGTAAGAAGGGGGGACAGGTGGAAGTTGCAGCAGTGGAGGAAGATTTTCCCCCTCTCCCCCCCAGGTCTCACTCTCCCATACAGTCCCCTGCCAACCCCTTCTTGAACTCACAATTGCTCTCTGAGAGCACAGGGGGAACGAGCAGCCTCCTGGAGGAATCCCTGAAAGACATAGTCTCAGGCCTGCCCACAAAGCAGGATCTCAATGCTATGGCAACCTCCATAGTTAATGCACTTACAAACGAACTGCATGACTTAAAGCGGCAGGTGGATACGGTGGAGGAGAGGGTGACTGTGTTGGAGTCCTCTCAGACAACCACTGACGCACGCATCACCTCCCTAGAACAGGATCACAAAGTTTACCGCCGCCATCTTGTGGATGTCCACCTGCGGATTGATGATGGCGAAACCAGGAGCAGGCGGAACAATTTACGCCTCAGAGGTATCCCGGAGGCTACTATGGGCCCAGATCTCCGCTCTACTGTTGTGGCTATCCTGAACCTGGTTTTAGGTAAGCCACCTACCGCAGACCTGGAGCTGGGTAGGGTTCACCGTATACCCGGCCCCCGGACCCCCCCACAGCGCAGCGGGCCCCAGCAGACCAAGATCTCCCCCGTGATGTTCTGTGCAGGGTGCACTTTTTCACAATCAAAGAAGAGATCCTGCGCCTAGCATGGGAGAAGGGCACGATTGACTTTGATGGGGCGCCCGTACGGATCTTCCCTGACATATCCAGACAGACCCGTGTTATGAGAGGCCTGCTGCGACCATTGCTGGAGGTGATACGGGAAGCTGAAGCCACATACCGCTGGGGTCATCCCTTTCACCTGATTGTTCGGAAGCAAGGCTCAGAGTTTCACCTCCGCACGCCAGATCAACTACCAGACCTTTTCCAATTCATTGCCAAACCTGCTGTCAGTGTACCTAATTGGTTTGACTACCTGCTGTCTCAGGACACCCCAAGTCCAGCATTGCCCAGGCAACAGCGGATCAGGCGATCACGTTCCCGTCCACCCAATCGAGACGCCTACAGACCACATCCAACGACATCCGAAGATTGACCGCCTCTCTTTACGCACGGTCTGGTAAGGTTGTGCAGTATTCCCCCCCTGCAGTTTCTACCATTAACAGTTTTGCTTTTATGACTTCCTCTGAAACTGTCCCGTCAACCACCAAGACCCCTGTTTAACCCAAGAGACGGCACCTATCATTTTTCTCTTTTTCTTTTGTTGTCCCATGGACAAGGTTTGCAAATAGCTGGTTAACTAAAACCGCAGCAGAAGAGGACGTTTCTCCCCCTTTTTGCATTCACCCTGAGTGCCTGTTTTTATTTTTATTTTTACTTTTATTGTTTATATTTGGGGACTATCTTTGTGGGGAGGGGGGGGGAATGTTGTGCATTTCAGATTGCCAGATCACACTAAGAGTTGACCTAAATATTTTTATTTGCAGCTGATTATGGTGGGTTCTAGATAGTTGAGATGTTCTTTAGGTTGTTGCAGCATCTACGTTGCTAATGTTATCCTTCTTTTTATAGCCCACTTAACCTTATTTCTACATTCAATTGCTGCAAATATTTATTTTTCAGGAAAAATGGTGTCCCGGTCTTGAGGCATCGGGGGAAGGGACGGAGAAAACTCGGACAGGTTCCACCTATTGGCATCCCTGACCTAAGTCGGATCTCTGAGACACAGAGCCCTCCTCCCGATGCAGCAACACTCTGTGGTTACAACGGACTGGTATCTACTTATGGTATGTTTACTTCATGCTCGCTTGATTATATCTGATGTTATGCTGGTCCTAACATTATATTTGTCTTTATTGGTTCTCATAGCCCCTACCTAGTGCATCTCCTAACTCAATGACCCCTTTTTTTGTTTAATTTTTGGTCATTGAATTGTCTGATCAAAAATAATCCTCACTGCCCTGTCCACCCCCATTTAGGGCGGTCACCCGATTGGACTTTTTAGTGCTAATCGGAGGTCCAGAGAGTAACTGTCTTGCTAGATTGTTTTTCCCTTACCCCCCCTTCTTTCCCCTTCCCCCCTCCTTTTCTTGCCTGCTCTCCCTCTCCTCTACCCCTTCTGCTTGCTCTCCCCCTTCTTCACCCCTCTCTTGTTCCCTTTTTCTTTTTGTCGGTGGTGTTGCCCCCTGGTTGGGTGGGGACTAAGACTGGAGACGATCACTTACCTCACATTACTGTCCTTGCTTACCAGATTGATAACTGGCGTTATGGGTCTCCTAAAGGTCACCTCCCTTAATGTACGTGGTCTCAATGTACCAGAAAAACGCTCCCAGTTACTAACTGATCTGCGTAAAGGCAAAACCCAAATTGCTTTTTTACAGGAAACACATTTCCATGGTGACCGTATTCCTAAATTGACTAATGGAGCGTTCCCGACGGCATACCACAGCATATCGCCCATCTCCAAATCTAAGGGGGTCAGCATCCTTGTAGCAAAATCAGTATAGTGGGTCTTTGAGGCTCAACAGGTGGATCCTCAGGGTCGTTTTCTCCTCCTGAAGGGAAGGGTGTCTGATGTGCAGGTCACCTTCACTAATGTCTACTTCCCCAATGTTGACCACCCACAATTCCTGCGGAAGCTGCTACCTCAGTTATTGGAGTTTTCGGAGGGGGTGCTTGTCTTTGGGGGGGATCTTAACTTTACAATGAATCCCTTACTAGATACCTCACGCGGCTCGTCCCATCTTTCTTGCCTCAAGCGAATGAAAGCAGACCTCAATGCTCTACACTTAATAGATCCCTGGCGTCTGTCACGCCCTCAGGATAGGGACTATACATATTTTTCCTTAGTCCACCACTCTTACTCGAGACTGGACTATTTGCTGATTACACATAAAGATCTAGCTAGGGTGGTGAATACCTCCATAGATGTAATTTCCTTCTCGGACCATGCACCGATTCATATCACACTTCGGCTGGGGCCGATGACCCGGACTCCACCCTCCTGGAGGCTTAATGAAGCCTTGTTGCAGTCAGAAGAGATCTGTTCAGAAATACAGGCCAAGTTGCGGGAATACTTCTCTGTCAATGAAGCCTCAGTCCCTAACCCGTTAACGGTTTGGGAGGCTCACAAAACACTTGTTAGGGGCACTTTAATTAGCATAGGTGCCCGCCTTAAGCGGGACAGAACACACCACATTGATGAACTCTTCGCCCAGATCCATACCCTGGAGGGTGCCCATAAGGCCAGTCTTGCCCGTTCCACCCACCATGACCTCCTTAAAGCCTGCGAGGAGCTTCGTGCACTTTTGTTCCATAAAACGAAACAAAAACTGGCATGGGCACGCCAAACGATGTACGAGTACTCCAATAAACCTGGCTCGCTCCTAGCCAGAGCACTACGTGGCCCACGTACCAAAACCTATATTTCCCACATCCTGTCATCCTCTGGTCGGAAGATGACTGCATCCTCCGATATCGCAGCAGAGTTTCGATCCTTCTATGAAGGCCTCTACAACCTTGACAGGCAACCACCGGAGGACCCTAATTCTGCTGGGGGATTTACCCCCCGATCTTACATTGCCATGTCGGGTATGCCCTCACTCCCGACTGCGGTTCAGGAAGAACTAGAGGAACCCATCACCTTAGAAGAATTGGGTGTGGCACTAGCGAACTCAAAGCCTAAGAAAGCCCCAGGCCCGGACGGGTTTACACCGGCGTACTATAAGACATTCTTCGAGACGCTTTCTAAACCCCTGATATCTGCACTTAATTCAATCACTGAAGGCAACTCCTTTCCCATTGACACTTTAAGAGCTTATATTTCCCTTATCCCTAAAGAGGGGAAGGATCCCTTGCGGTGTGGAAGCTATCGGCCGATAGCTCTCCTGAACACTGATCTGAAATTGTTTGCCAAGATACTGGCCAATAGGCTAATTTTGCATATGCCAAGCTTGATCCATAAGGACCAGGCAGGTTTTGTGCTACAGCGAGAACCCCGCGATAACACCATCAGGGTAATCAATTTAATCCATGCAGCCAGGACGTCACGGCGACCCCTTCTCCTGCTGTCTACAGACGTGGAGAAGGCTTTCGACCGTGTAGATTGGTCCTTCATACAGGTCACCCTGGAGCACATCGGTCTTCGCTCATCAATGCTCAGCTGGATACTGTCCCTCTGCTCCCATCCTACAGCAGCAGTTAAAGTAAACAAAACAAGGTGGAGCTACTTTACCATACGCAATGGCACCCGACAGGGTTGTCCTCTGTCTCCGCTAATCTTTATACTCACATTGGAGCCCTTCCTTTGCAGGATAAGGGCGAACCCGGGCATTATCGGCTATCACAAATCTTCCGGGGCACATAAGGTAGCCGCTTTCGGCGATGACCTCATCTTTTTCCTGGCAGACCCACTGGCCTCACTTCCTACTATACTTCACTCCCTCCGAATCTACGGAGATCTCTCCCAGTTCCGAATTAATTTAACAAAATCCTCCTTACTTACCTTACTTAACATCACGGTGGGCACAGGCATAGTACGCCGTCTGCGCGCAGAGTACCAGTTACATTGGGCAACCGATACTATCCCATATCTGGGAGTTGACATTACCCCTGCCCCTGCCAATCTATATCAGGCGAATTTCACTCCTCTACTCCTACGTCTCAAGACGGATTTGCTCTACTGGCATTCCCTGACCCTGACGTGGTTTGGTCAATGTAATGCCATCAAGATGACAGCCTTGCCAAGGGTGCTCTATCTGCTACAGGCCCTCCCCATTCGTCTCCCTCCTCCCTTCTTCAAGCGGATCCATTCACTGTTCCGCCACTTTATCTGGTCACACCGAAAGCCGCGTATTAAACTGCAACTTCTCCACATGGCAAAACACAAAGGTGGGGTTGGTCTTCCTGATGTGAAAGCGTACTATAGGGCAACTCACCTCACCAGGGTAGTGGATTGGCACTGTCATGCGGAGGCAAAGCAGTGGGTGACGATGGAGTTCGAGGACTCCGAAGGCACGGCCAAGAGCTGGCCTTGGACCACCACTCCCATACCGAAGGCCATCGCTGCCCACCCCACTCTAGGAAGCACGATTCAGGTGGCGAGAGATGCCTTCAGGCATTCCTCGATATCCCCAATACCCTCACCTATGGTGCCAATTCCGGGCAACCCTGATTTTCCACCCGGTTGCGGGGGTCCTGTATTCCGTCACTTGACGAAGGAGGGCAGGTGGCCACACCTCCACGATTTTCTAGGCCCGACTGGCCAGCTCACGGCGGACGCCGGGATGGCAGGTTCTGACCCTCCATTAGACTTTTTGAGCGGCCTCCAACTTCGCAACTTCCTACGCCGTTGTGCACAGACTCCGGGTATATCGCGTCAGCTTACAGAGCTGGAACAAATCTGCCATCGCAAAGAACCAACCCGCCATTGTCTATCATTGATATACTCTTCACTGATATCACCAGCAGAAGGATTCGTACCCCCCTTTCTCTCTAAGTGGGAAGAAGAACTAGGCGTACAATTCACTGAACCACAAAGAGAAAAGATCCTACATTTTGCACAAAAATCATCCCTGGCCACCAGGGTTCAAGAGACATGCTATAAGATTGTGACTCACTGGTACAGAGTACCTTCTACTCTGCACCGTTTTTTCCCACAGGTTTCAAGCTCATGTTGGCGGTGTGGGGAGGGAGAGGGAACGATGCTCCATGTTTTCTGGGATTGTCCCAAAATCAAACCTTACTGGTTGGAGGTGGCACGCACAGTTGAGCACCTGACTGGTGTTGCTTTGGAGGGGGACCCTGGGGCCTGCTTGCTGCATCTCTCTAAACGTCCGATCAAGAAATATAAAGCCTCTCTAACCATTCAATTATTGAATGCAGCCAAGGCATGTATACCCTTATGTTGGAGATCGGAGTCCCCACCTACAAAAACGCAGTGGTATGCTAAAGTGAACGAACTTCGAAATATGGAGGATCTAACTGCCACACTGTACGACAGGGAGGAGGACTTTCGGGAGACTTGGAGACCTTGGCAACACTTTATTTACTCTGAATCATACCTCCAGGAGGTGGCTCAGGCTGAATGATTCCGGGGCCCGGGCTGCCTGCCTGGCCGGGGGGCGCCACCGCCGCTGTCTTCTCTTCCTCTTCCTCCTATCCCCCTCTTTCCTCCTTTTCTGCCCTCCCCCCTCTGTTTCCCCCTCAATCATACTGGATTTGGCAAATGTCGCAAGTGATAACATATACTATAAACTGGGTGTTGCAGTTTATAAATGAGGTGATGTTAAAGACTTTGCCATTTGTGCAAGATTGAACTTGCTTTCCCTTTTTATGTGACCGCAATAATTGCATCCCTTTTTGCCACATTTGTAGTTACCCACAAAATTTAACCAATTGGATTTGGTTTGTTCCGTCAACACCAAACTGGGTGAAAGAGAGCTCCACAGGGTAGGTGCCCTGCGAGAGACCACTTTAATGCCCTTGGAGAGAATGCTATTATATTCAGCGTCGTTGTGTAGAATTGGAAGATATCTTCCACACAATTGCTCTCTGAGAGCACAGGGGGAACGAGCAGCCTCCTGGAGGAATCCCTGAAAGACATAGTCTCAGGCCTGCCCACAAAGCGGTAAACTTTGTGATCCTGTTCTAGGGAGGTGATGCGTGCGTCAGTGGTTGTCTGAGAGGACTCCAACACAGTCACCCTCTCCTCCACCGTATCCACCTGCCGCTTTAAGTCATGCAGTTCGTTTGTAAGTGCATTAACTATGGAGGTTGCCATAGCATTGAGATCCTGCTTTGTGGGCAGGCCTGAGACTATGTCTTTCAGGGATTCCTCCAGGAGGCTGCTCGTTCCCCCTGTGCTCTCAGAGAGCAATTGTGAGTTCAAGAAGGGGTTGGCAGGGGACTGTATGGGAGAGTGAGACCTGGGGGGGAGAGGGGGAAAATCTTCCTCCACTGCTGCAACTTCCACCTGTCCCCCCTTCTTACTTGCTGATGCGGCGGTACCTCCCGGCGGGACTCGTGGCGGCGCCATCTTGCCTCGTGTGGCCGGTGAAGAAAGCTGGTGCTGCCGCAAGAAATAGTGAGAGATCTCGGGTCCCCTCCGTTCCTCACTGGCCGGCGGGTGTTTACGATCACCTGGCATGAGAAGCTGGCTCGTCTGAGCGGTTCTACGGGAGATTCTCAGCCCGTCCTAGTGCAGAGCTCCTGGCTGTGCGTCCTCACGCTTCCATTGTTAAGCCACGCCCCGTCTGGAAATATTTACATTATAAGAATAATAATAACTTTTTACTTTTTACATTTTACTGTCCCTCTGCTCCCATCCTACAGCAGCAGTTAAAGTAAACAAAACAAGGTGGAGCTACTTTACCATACGCAATGGCACCCGACAGGGTTGTCCTCTGTCTCCGCTAATCTTTATACTCACATTGGAGCCCTTCCTTTGCAGGATAAGGGCGAACCCGGGCATTATCGGCTATCACAAATCTTCCGGGGCACATAAGGTAGCCGCTTTCGGCGATGACCTCATCTTTTTCCTGGCAGACCCACTGGCCTCACTTCCTACTATACTTCACTCCCTCCGAATCTACGGAGATCTCTCCCAGTTCCGAATTAATTTAACAAAATCCTCCTTACTTACCTTACTTAACATCACGGTGGGCACAGGCATAGTACGCCGTCTGCGCGCAGAGTACCAGTTACATTGGGCAACCGATACTATCCCATATCTGGGAGTTGACATTACCCCTGCCCCTGCCAATCTATATCAGGCGAATTTCACTCCTCTACTCCTACGTCTCAAGACGGATTTGCTCTACTGGCATTCCCTGACCCTGACGTGGTTTGGTCAATGTAATGCCATCAAGATGACAGCCTTGCCAAGGGTGCTCTATCTGCTACAGGCCCTCCCCATTCGTCTCCCTCCTCCCTTCTTCAAGCGGATCCATTCACTGTTCCGCCACTTTATCTGGTCACACCGAAAGCCGCGTATTAAACTGCAACTTCTCCACATGGCAAAACACAAAGGTGGGGTTGGTCTTCCTGATGTGAAAGCGTACTATAGGGCAACTCACCTCACCAGGGTAGTGGATTGGCACTGTCATGCGGAGGCAAAGCAGTGGGTGACGATGGAGTTCGAGGACTCCGAAGGCACGGCCAAGAGCTGGCCTTGGACCACCACTCCCATACCGAAGGCCATCGCTGCCCACCCCACTCTAGGAAGCACGATTCAGGTGGCGAGAGATGCCTTCAGGCATTCCTCGATATCCCCAATACCCTCACCTATGGTGCCAATTCCGGGCAACCCTGATTTTCCACCCGGTTGCGGGGGTCCTGTATTCCGTCACTTGACGAAGGAGGGCAGGTGGCCACACCTCCACGATTTTCTAGGCCCGACTGGCCAGCTCACGGCGGACGCCGGGATGGCAGGTTCTGACCCTCCATTAGACTTTTTGAGCGGCCTCCAACTTCGCAACTTCCTACGCCGTTGTGCACAGACTCCGGGTATATCGCGTCAGCTTACAGAGCTGGAACAAATCTGCCATCGCAAAGAACCAACCCGCCATTGTCTATCATTGATATACTCTTCACTGATATCACCAGCAGAAGGATTCGTACCCCCCTTTCTCTCTAAGTGGGAAGAAGAACTAGGCGTACAATTCACTGAACCACAAAGAGAAAAGATCCTACATTTTGCACAAAAATCATCCCTGGCCACCAGGGTTCAAGAGACATGCTATAAGATTGTGACTCACTGGTACAGAGTACCTTCTACTCTGCACCGTTTTTTCCCACAGGTTTCAAGCTCATGTTGGCGGTGTGGGGAGGGAGAGGGAACGATGCTCCATGTTTTCTGGGATTGTCCCAAAATCAAACCTTACTGGTTGGAGGTGGCACGCACAGTTGAGCACCTGACTGGTGTTGCTTTGGAGGGGGACCCTGGGGCCTGCTTGCTGCATCTCTCTAAACGTCCGATCAAGAAATATAAAGCCTCTCTAACCATTCAATTATTGAATGCAGCCAAGGCATGTATACCCTTATGTTGGAGATCGGAGTCCCCACCTACAAAAACGCAGTGGTATGCTAAAGTGAACGAACTTCGAAATATGGAGGATCTAACTGCCACACTGTACGACAGGGAGGAGGACTTTCGGGAGACTTGGAGACCTTGGCAACACTTTATTTACTCTGAATCATACCTCCAGGAGGTGGCTCAGGCTGAATGATTCCGGGGCCCGGGCTGCCTGCCTGGCCGGGGGGCGCCACCGCCGCTGTCTTCTCTTCCTCTTCCTCCTATCCCCCTCTTTCCTCCTTTTCTGCCCTCCCCCCTCTGTTTCCCCCTCAATCATACTGGATTTGGCAAATGTCGCAAGTGATAACATATACTATAAACTGGGTGTTGCAGTTTATAAATGAGGTGATGTTAAAGACTTTGCCATTTGTGCAAGATTGAACTTGCTTTCCCTTTTTATGTGACCGCAATAATTGCATCCCTTTTTGCCACATTTGTAGTTACCCACAAAATTTAACCAATTGGATTTGGTTTGTTCCGTCAACACCAAACTGGGTGAAAGAGAGCTCCACAGGGTAGGTGCCCTGCGAGAGACCACTTTAATGCCCTTGGAGAGAATGCTATTATATTCAGCGTCGTTGTGTAGAATTGGAAGATATCTAGTGACTATCTTTCTTATTTTATTGAATTCCGCGCTATATGGTGTTGAAAATACCGGGGTGGTGATTGAGGGGGAGCTAGTATGGAGTTTATCTTGTAGAAGTGTCTGCCTAGGAACAGCACTCGCTGTAGTAAGTGCTCTATTTACTAGGGCTGTTCCGTATCCCCGATCTCTGAACCGCTGAGCCATGTTGTTTGCTTCCATGTGGAAGCCTTCAGGAGTACTACACAGGCGTTTAAGCCTCAGAAATTGTCCATAAGGTACACCTCGTATGGTGTGTTTGGGATGTGCTGAATCTGTTCTAAGAAGGGTATTACCCGCAGTGGGTTTCCTATATAGAGTGGTGTGAATGGAGTTACCTGCACCTGTAAGTTTAACATCTAGGAATTCAATGCTGTGGGATTGTAGGATACCTGTAAACTTCAAATTGAGGTTGTTATTATTAAAATATGAAAGCCAAGCTTCCAAATCAGCATGTGCATCCGATCTAATGAACAAAAGGTCATCAATGAAACGACAGTAAAAAACTGTGTCTAGTCTGTGGGGGCTATCATGTCCAAAGATGCGAGACCTCTCCCACCAACCCATGAAGATGTTGGCGAGGGAGGGTGAAAATTTTGCGCCCATGGAGGCCCCGCATCTTTGGAGATAGTAGCCCCCGTGAAACATAAAAAAGTTATGTGTAAGTAAATACTCTAAAGCCTGCAGAATAAAGTCTTGAGATATAAGTGAAAATCTACCTGATTTTTTAAGAGCCCAAGCCACTGCTTGAAGGCCTAGATGGTGCAGGATGCTAGAATAAAGACTGGTGACATCGCAGCTGATCCACCTGAAATTGTTCTCCCATCGAAAATTTTGAAGTTTAATTAGCAATTGTTTAGTGTCTCTCAAATAGCCAGGCAAACCAGTTGCCAAAGGCTGCAATTGAGAGTCCACCCATTCACCTAAACGTTCGTTCAATGAACCAATGCCTGCAACAATAGGTCGACCTGTTAGAGGATGAAGTCCTTTATGGACCTTGGGCAGATGGTGGAATATGGGCATAACAGAATATTCAGGGATAAGTTTTTCTTTGTCTTTATGTGAAAAAATGCCTACCAATACCGCTCTGTCTAAAAGGGCAGAAAGTTTGTTCTTAAAGGGGAGTGTGGGATTTGATGGAAGTAATTGATAGGTTTGTGTGTCAGATAACTGACGTAAAGCTTCTTGTGTATATGTTTCAGTGTCTAAAACAACCACTATTCCCCCCTTGTCTGCATTCCTAATGACGATGCTTGTGTCTGCTGTTAAAGTTTTAAGAGCTAATCTCTCCTTTTGTGTCAAATTTTCCATAATAGGTTTTCTGTGGCAACTGTGAGCCAAGCGAATCAAATCTCTCTCCACCATTTTCTGAAACAGATCGAGATCCTTTCCCCTGGATGCCACTGGATAAAAATCAGATCTCGATTTGATTAATAATTTATCTTGTGAATCAGTGGGATCAACAGGGGATGGATCCGATTTATCTGCTAGTTCTATTAAATTGTTTAATGCACAAACTTCAGTAAAAGAAATAGGTGAAGAGGGAGACTCGCCTGTGTCACTAGAACCCACAGCAATTTCTTCTTCCATGGAAGAACCAAAGTGTTTAAGTGTTAAAGAACGGGAAAATCTGTTAACGTCCAGGATAGTATTAAATGGATCAAAATGTCTTTTCGGGCAAAAGTTCAAACCTTTTGATAGAAGACTGATCTCCTCTTCCTTCAAGGGTCTGCTTGAGATATTAAGCACGCTGAAAGTTATTTCTTTATTTTGCCTCGTAGGCTGTAGTGTGTGTTGTTTGGAGCTCTTGTGTCTCCTGCCGCCCCTTCTTGTTTTTTTATGGATGATTTCTTCTTCTTTGTGTGGCCCGACCTGCGAGGGTTTCCAGTGCTAAATTAGTAGGCTTCTGTGCACCTCCCGTAGTGTTCAACTTTTAAATAGTCAGTCTGCACTCTGCATATACAACTGTCATCTTCGTCATTCACTTTCCATCACTAAATAGCTCTATATACACCTTGCTTGCAGCCAGATTATCATCGACTGCACATTATTTTACGTTACATTGCAAGGTACTTCATTTTAACTTTGATCGTTCCGGCACATCCACACACATGCCGATCTTTACTCACAATTAATTATCTTGATTGGCAGACACAAGCACTATAACATTGTCCTTGTTTAGTTATTTTTAATTTATTAATTTCCACACAAATTTTGGATATTTCTCTGTAATTTATACCATATATATATATATATATATATATATATATATATATATATATATACATATATGTAAGTTCCATTAAACAATTTTGTGGTCAATCACATTATAGTTCACTTTTTAGTATTTAACGGCAGACACACATTTTTGGTTCTACTTCACAATTTTCATTTTTACTACACGCATATTGCCACATTGTATGATCCATTCATGCACTTTTTTAATTTAACTTAGCATGCATATATCATTATGTTTATGCACAATTTATACACATCCATAAACACATCTCTTTACTCTTGTCACATATCTTTCACTGATTTGTTTTCTTATACTTTGCTTTAACACAATTAAACTTCCTTACACTTTATTGCACATACATATACATATATTCTTTTTTCATATACACACAGACACCTTTACACCCATTTATCTAAGTTATTTGTTGCTGCTTATATGTCATTTTTATAAGAGTCTTTTCCATTGGATAGCACATTTATTTGACAGCAGATGCCGAGACCTCACAAAATTGGCTTTCAGCTGATATCAATTTTATGTATAATTATGTGGTCACGGGGTATCCTCCGTAAGATATATATGCTAGTCATTCCAATACTTGTCAGCTATGAGTAAGCACTCAATCATGAGTGCGAAACGCGTCAGTTGAGCCTGTACTAATTGCCTGATTGTCTTGTATTTTTGATGATCCAATTTTTATAATAAAGACAATTTTTCAACTTTATCCGGTGTGCGGCATCCAGATTCTCCTGTTCAAAGCTTAACTTTTCTACAACCTCAATCAACTAATTTCTTCAGCTGATTTATTTTATGATGAAGTTTGGCAGCAGAATGTTTGTTTTTATTAGTGGCACATTGTCGCTGACACTGGTTGCAGGGACCTTTTCTGTCCACAGTCACCCTGTTATTTGGTATTGCTATATTAATCTTTTTTTGTTACATTTTTGAGAGACTGTTTTCTTGGACTTGCCCAAAGACTATTCTTGGTTGTTAATTCTGAACAATACATGATCCTTAAAAGAGCTGATCACATTGACCTGTGCAAACGGACTGTCTGGTCACCTAGGCTGCCTTAAGTGCTGTGTTAATTAATATGTTAATTATATAATTGTCTGCTCATTATCTAACCCCTTGTGTTAAAAGTCTTTAAAAAGGCTGCATTCTACCCAATAAATTATTCAAGATTCTACAAGCTATTTTCGGCTAGACTTGTATTCAATTGAGCTATAATAATATATCTCTCTGACGGTCAGACTGAAGAAAGTGGTATTACTGACGGAAGCACTCATCGGAGTGTGGGATAGGATCCGTCAATTGGTGGCAAGCTGTAGGATGATTCCTCTTGCCTAGGCACACCCAAACCACCACCGGGACCCCCTGCTTCTTTTTTTTTTTTTTTTTTTAAATCTTTATTTCTCGTTTTTCATAACAAATTTTTTTCCACCAGGGGCAATTCAAAATACAAAACAATTTATAAATTCAAAAATTGCACAGATTTGACCCCTGAAACCCCCCCTCTACCCTCCCCCCCTCCACCACCCTTCCCTTCCCCCTCCCCCCCCCTCCCGCAGGACGTAGCTCGCTAGGTACGGATCATATCCAAGTCGCTCCTATCAATCTGTAATTCCCTTTCTTGTTTTCGATTTATATAATCTCCTTTAGATAGGACCATGATCTTTTAAATTTGATCCAACCTGACCACTTCCCAGTGTGCTCCGAGTCCTCATCGGGTTCTGTTCCCCGCCGATCTAGACACTCCACATTAAATATATCATTGAGGCCAAGAAGCCAATCTCTCACATTGGGACTCGATGGTTTCAGCCAATTTAAGGCAATCTGCCTCTTGGCCTCGTCCAATATTATAGGGACCAGCGAGGATCTATAACTCTTGACTGTTTCCTGAGTCCCATGAAAGAGGCAAGCCCATGGATCTTCCTCAATTTCCCTCCCCGTAATATCCTTTGTAAATGCCAGAATTCTTTTCCAGAAGGCCTTTATAGTGTGGCATTCCCACCAAATATGGGCCATTGAGCCCACAGTTGAGCACCCCCTCCAGCAGGTGTTAGCCTTTGTTCCGTCCATTTTACTGACTCTGTCTGGGGTGACATACCATCTTGCTAAAACTTTATAGTGGATTTCCGTTCTCCTATTATCTAGTGACGTGTAGTGGGCTAAACTCAAAATTTTTTCTACCATATTCCTATTGCACTGTGTCCCCAGTTCCTGCTCCCACCTTTTAACATATGGAGGCACTACCCCCTCCTGCTCTGCTTCCAAAATTCTATATATTTGGGCAATAACACCCCCTGCGTGTTCTTTCGTGCAGAGTTGCTCCAATGGCCTGAGCTCCTCCATACTTCTGAGAGGCTTCGGTAGATTTCCAATAAAATGGGAGAGCTGGAGGTACCTCCATCTGTCAATCACCCAGAGTTCTGACTCTCTGCTCAGTTCCGTGAAAGTGCGTATTTTACCCTTATCAGTGAAGTCAATCAGTTGAACGGAATCCTCCTTTAGCCAATTCCCCCCCACCTCCCTCCTCCCTGGTTCGAAAAATAAATTGTTTTTCATGTATATCAACGGTGAATTATATGTCCATTTGTGCTGTGTATGTATTTTATCCCAATATTTAAAAGTGTTTTGCGTTAATATGGATGTGTTAGTGCTAAGTGCTCTAAACTTTGGAGGGTTCCATAGTGACTGTGCTAAATTATTATTACTTAAAGAGAACTCGATGTCCACCCACCGTTTATCCGTCCCTTTCTTACTCCATTCCGTGATCCGTGAGAGCACTACTGCAATATAGTACCTATTTATATCGGGAACTGCTAATCCCCCTTTTTTTTTCCCTCTACTCAGTGTTGAAAAAGCAATACGTGGTTTTTTGTCACCCCAGACAGCTTCACTGATTAATTTCCTTAAAGCCTTCAAATAGTATCTTGGTAAAGGGATCGGCAGCAGTTGGAATTTGTACAGGATTTTCGGAGTGATCATCATTTTGACCGTATTTGCTCGTCCGAACCATGAGAGAGGCCTAGACCGCAGTCTTCTAACCTCTTGCCTAATATCGTCTAACAATGGTATATAATTTTTTTGGAATAACCCTTTAATGGTATTGGCCAGCATAATTCCCAGGTACCCAATCTCTCTCTTCCAGGGAAAGGGAAATACTGTAGCTAGATGGGCTTCTTCCTGCTTAGGTAGACTGATGTTTAAAATTTCGGACTTGCCGGGGTTTATTTTAAAATTGGAGACTTCTCCATATGTTCTGAGGATACGGAGCACATTGGGGAGTGTTATCCTGGGGTTTGAGACAAAGAATAAGACGTCGTCGGCAAATGCCGACAACTTGTGCTCCTCCGTACCCACCCTTACCCCGCTACAGTCCGGACTGTTCCGAATGGAGGCCAGGAGCGGTTCCAGAGACAGGATGAACAGGAGGGGGGAGAGCCGGCAGCCCTGCCTTGTACCATTTACCATCCCAAAAGGTTTGGAAATGGCTCCATTCACCCTTACTACTGCTGTTGGACTACTATATAGGACCTTGATCCAGGAAATAAACCTAGGCCCGAACCCCATGGCTTCTAGGGTATTCATCAAGAACCCCCAGTCTACCCTGTCGAATGCCTTTTCGGCGTCTATCGACAGGAATAGAGCTGGGGGTCCCCTAAGTCTACAGAACTCCGAAAGCAGGACTGCCCGTACCCCATTGTCCCTGCACTGTCTTCCCGGAATGAAGCCGGACTGGTCCGGGTGCACCAGATCCGCCATGTAACTCTTTAGCCTATTGGCCATAACCTTGGCGTATAGTTTGACGTCCGCGTTTAACAGGGAGATAGGCCGGTAGCTGGAACACAGCCCAGCATCCTTCCCTTCTTTCAGTATCAGAGTTATCGTAGCAGACAATGCCTCGCCTTCCATCTCATACTTAGTGCCCAATTCATTCCAGTATTGACACAGCCTAGGGACTAATATATGTTTCATTTTCTCTAAGTAGATGGTGGGGAAACCATCAGGGCCGGGGCTCTTACCCTTCGGGGAATCTCTTAGGGCTCATATAATTTCCTCTTCCTCGATTGGTTTATCCAAGAGGTCCCTGTCCTCTATAGGCAACACCTTTAAACCTGCTTCTTTTAGAAAATCCCTGCTCCTAGCTGCCCGGGCCCTAACTTCCCCCTTCATTTGCCCTAGTGAATAGAGGTCAGCGTAAAATTTTCTAAACTCCTCTGCCATACCTCTGCTGGTCGCTATCTCTTTCCCTCCTGAGCTTTTTATTTTATCAATAAAATTCCGCCTCCTTTTTTTTCTTATTAATCTGGCTAAGTGTTTATTTGATTTGTTTGCCCAAAGGTATTTATCCCTTGCTATTAAATTGAAGGTTCTCCTGGCATCCTGCTCCATCCTGTCCCTCAGCTCCTCTCTCCCGGCAACCAATAAGCGGTAACAGTCCTGGTCCTGCCCATTGGTCTTTTTATGTGCTTGTTCCAGATTGAATATTGCCTCAATCAATTTTTCCCTTTCTTCCTTCCTTTTCTTTTTCTGACCTGCACCTATGGCTATAAGAGTCCCTCGGATGTAGGCTTTGTGTGCCTCCCATAGAATGGGAGGAGATACCTCTCCCGTATCATTTGTCTTAAAGAAAAAATCCACCTCATTCTGGATCTGCTCTATCACTGCGGGATCCCTGAACAAGTCCTCATTCAGCTTCCACGAGAAAGGACTTGCCGCCACTTCTGGTAATTTCAGCCTCATCGTAACTGGCACATTGTCGCTGACACTGGTTGCAGGGACCTTTTCTGTCCACAGTCACCCTGTTATTTTGTATTGCTATATTAATCTTTTTTTGTTACATTTTTGAGAGACTGTTTTCTTGGACTTGCCCAAAGACTATTCTTGGTTGTTAATTCTGAACAATACATGATCCTTAAAAGAGCTGATCACATTGACCTGTGCAAACGGACTGTCTGGTCACCTAGGCTGCCTTAAGTGCTGTGTTAATTAATATGTTAATTATATAATTGTCTGCTCATTATCTAACCCCTTGTGTTAAAAGTCTTTAAAAAGGCTGCATTCTACCCAATAAATTATTCAAGATTCTACAAGTTATTTTCGGCTAGACTTGTATTCAATTGAGCTATAATAATATATCTCTCTGACGGTCAGACTGAAGAAAGTGGTATTACTGACGGAAGCACTCATGGGAGTGTGGGATAGGATCCGTCAATTGGTGGCAAGCTGTAGGATGATTCCTCTTGCCTAGGCACACCCAAACCACCACCGGGACCCCCTGCTTCTAACAGCAGATGGAACATCACTACACCAGACTCAAGTGCAGCACCTTGAAGGATCTCTTGGAAGCCCATGGAAAAGTCTCCAGCAACAAATCCAAAGCGACTCTCATCACTAAACTAATAGAGATTGACCAGGCCAGCAACCCACCTGCAGATACCTCAGAGACGACAGAGTTCCAGAGTGATGTTCAGTGGTGACTGGCCTTGTATGGTACTCACCCCCCGCAGGAGGTTATCAGTCAAGTGTTATGAGAAGTGTCCTAGCTGCGAATGGCTGAACTCCAGCGGGACCAAGGAGCATCAGTTATGTTCAACCAGGAAGCTCCAGCGGCCCACAAAAAGCTACCCTATGCCTCCTTCTGCATGTTTCAAGACTGGGAAGATGGATGTTTACCTGCAAATGTTTGAGCGGCAATGCGGGCTTCAAGGTGTCGATAAAGCAGATTGGGTCATGCTCCTGGTCAGCCGGCTCACAGGAAGGGCTGCAGATGCGTACAATAATGTCCCAGACAAGATCAGCCAGGAGTATGACCGGGTAAAAGAAAGACTATTGGCTTGCTTCGGCATTACTCCAGAGGCACACTGTTTGAGGTTTCACAACCTCCCCCGAAAGGAGAGCCTTACACAGAATGGACTCATCAAATGACCCGAGCAGCGGAGAGTTGGATGACCGGGCGCCAAGCTGTTACCATGGCAGATGCGCTCCAGCTAATCCTCCTGGAACAATTCTACGATCATACCCTACTTGAAGTTAGAGACTGGGTAAAGGATCGGCGGCCAGTCACAGTAGATGAAGCTGTCAACCTAGCTGACCAATATGTGGATTCAAGGCAGACTGTACAACCAGAGCCTAAGACCCCAGCTTGGTCTGTCCCCAACATTCCACGGAGAGTTGTCCCTCCACACCAGCTGTCAATCTCTGCTCCCACTCAGCTACCATCTTCACGAAGGAAAGGGGACCTCTGCTACAGATGTAACCAAGCAGGGCACGTTAGGTGGTATTGTCCGCAGAATGTTTCCCAGGACGCGCGGAACAGGCCCCTTGGACCTGCCCGGGCTGCTGCACACTGTCTGCAGAGAGATGATATGACTTACCCAAGTAAGGATAATATTGGAATTCTACATGAGGCAGACCCTGTGCAAGCTGCCGCTATGGATAATCATTTGCACCATCGACAAGCCGTGTGGATGGTCAGGCTGCCCAGGGACTGTGAGACATGGGAGCTACTGTTACCCGGATACAGTCCCGGATGATGACCCCGGCAGAGCAGACGGGACGGTCTGTGGCTGTGCGGGTGGCCGGGGGAAATGTTATGCGGGTCCCCACTGCCAGGGTTCACCTTAATTGGGGTTCGGGGGCCAAAGAAGTGGAAGTTGAAATAATGCAGAACTTACCTGCAGATCATTGATGGGCAACGATATCTTCTCCCTGGATGTATCCCCAAAAGCCTGCCCTGTTACCACCCACCAGCAAGCTCGGATGGAGGGGCGCTCCCTCGAGGACGGGACCCAGGTAAGACCTTTCACCCCTGACCTAGACTGTACTACCCCAGCTATTCCTACCCTGACTTGGGCTTCTCCCCAAGACTTTGCACAGGACATTCACATCGACTCTTCCCTAGCTATCTATAGGGAAAGAGCAGGATTGGACCCGGGGGGGGGTTGGAGGGGGAGCGGGTAGTGTGGGTTCAGGGATTACTTTATCGTGTTACTGAGGGAAAGACAGCCTCCCATCCACCCAAGTGGAAGCTGGTTGTGCCGCAGAAATATCGGCATGACCTGCTGCACATTGGGCATGACTTACCCTTAACCGGACACCTGGGTATGTCCCGGAGCCTACACCCTCTGACTCAGGCATTTTTTTTGGCCAGGGATTACAGGGGATGTCCGACAGTATTGCTGGACCTGTGACACATGCCAGCGGGTGGGTAAGCATGGGGGCCTACTGAAAGCTCCTCTACACCCTTTACCGTTCATTGATGAACCCTTTAGCTGCATTGCCGTAGACCTGGTTGGACCATTGCCCTGACCTAGTCCTTCTGGGAAGAGATATGTCCTTACTGTGGTGGATTATGCCACCCGGAGGCCATTCCCCTGGCAAATATCCACACAGAAACCGTGGCTGATGCCTTGCTCCGGATCTTTGCCAGGGTCGGGAAATCCGACCAGGGGACCCAGTTATGGAGGCTCTGTGGTATAAAGCCCCTACAGACCTCTCCTTATCACCCCCAGACCAACGTACTGTGTGAGAGGTTCAGTGGAATACTAAAACAGCTGCTTAGGACATTTGCAACCTCTCACAGGGATATCTGCAGCACCTTCTCTTTGCTTATCGGGAGGTGCCGCAGGAATCTACCGGGTTCTCCCCATTTGAGTTACTGTATGGGAACATTAAGCCTAACTAGTGGCTTAATGTTTAGATGAAAAAGTCCGACGGACCTTTCATGTGAACATGTTGAAAGAATACTGGGAAAGATCAGGAGAGGTAGCTGCTATATGTGCTCTAGCTGTGGAAGATTCTGAAAACCTTCCCCTGCTGGTGCTCCCGGAGCTAAATAGAATTACTGCAGGGATAGAGACGATAAAGCTTGACGACCAGCTAGGGCCAACTCAGAGAGAACAAGCTAGACAGGTCCTTAGTCAGAGAAGGGAAATGCTCTCCACAGTCCCTGGGTACACTACTATGGCAGTGCAATGAATGGAGACCCTAGGATAACTTCCACTAAGACAGGCGGTTTACCAGATACCTGATGCAGTGAGAGAGGGAATGCGTCATGAGATTAAGGAGATGCTTGAGTTGGGAGTCATGGAGCCATCCAGCAGCCCCTGGGCTTCCCTGGTGGTCCTTGTACCGAAGTGGGATGGCATGACTCGCTTCTGCGTAGACTACCGCAGATTAAATAAGTGCACCACCACTGACGCTTACTCTATACCCCGGGTGGATGATCTGTTAGATCGCATTGCTCGGGGAATATTCTTAACAATGCATATATAAGAAAAAAATCACGGTATTGCTACCAGGGTCGGAAAGCGGCTACTTCCGCAACAGAAAGTCTTATGCCCCGTACACACGGTCGGATTTTCCGATGGACATTGTCCGATCGGAGCGTGTTGTCAGAAATTCCGACCGTGTGTGGGCTCCATCGGACATTTTCCATCAGATTTTCCGACATACAAAGTTGGACAGCAGGAGATAAAATTTTCCGACAACAAAATCCGATCGCGTCAATTCCGACCGTGTGTGGCCTGTTCCCACGCACAAAGTGCCACGCATGCTCAGAAGAAATTCCGACACGGGACAGCTCGTTCTGGTAAACTTAGCGTTCGTAATGGATACAGCACTTTCGTCACGCTGCAATGTTCAAAATGGTTAAATACAGCGCACTCTCTTCTTCTTTATAATGTGACAAGAATTAAGTCGTTTTGATGCTCATATTCACACACACTTCTCACAAACTTCTTTCGTTACTATTTATCGGGATTCCCTCAATATATTTTGATTTCTCACATCTGACAACATATTTTTTTTTTACTTTAATGTAGAATCTTTTTTTGTGTTTCTCTTTTTTTTGTTTTTTTTTGGTGATTTTGATTTGTACTCCCGAAAATGTTTGTGTGTGTTTTTTGTGACAAGTTCCCACAACACCATTAATATGTTGTTCTATTTAATCTGTAGGAGATTGTTTGGTGTTGTTGTCTCTTGTTAATTTCACATTGTACTTTAGAAATGTACCTGAATCGTCACCAACAAACTGTCCTTTTTGGATGAAAACACACACAGGAGAGTAGAATTTACCTAAAAATATTTTATTAAGGGGTCACAACTATAAACAAAGAGGGAGGCAACGCTGGAGAAACTGCAGAAGTGGGTGAACCCTTGGACCCCCAGGGAAGACATCAATTATTTAAAAGCAAAATTGGTGGCCTGTGGAGTCCATATCTAAGGGAGGGCAGTCTGGTCCAGAAGTCCCAGAGATCCGGAAAGCAGCAGATGACATCTGTGTCCCCAGGCTGTGGTCATACGAGACATCTTCTGTCAGACCAGACTGAACCCAGGGTCATCACTCTTTGGTCTTCTTTCCACGCTTCCTTCCACACTGTGGCTGTGGTGGTGGAGTTGTGGCAGCAGGAGGAGGAGGAGGAGGAGGAGGATCGTCGATCTCAATGACAACCGTCTTGTGTGTCACTTCCCCACTCTCCCCCTTACGTAGGACTTTATAAATCATGTCCTCAGAGATCTTGCGTTGGCCCTCCTGCATGCCCTGCAATTTGGTGGCAGCCATGCAGGCAAAGGCCTCTTCAGGACTGGGGAAGGCTCTGAGGGACGCCGAAGCCTCCTGGATCAGCCTGTATGCTGAATCCTGCACAGGACTGGGAGTGGCCTTCCTGGCCCTTTTGTATGGAAGGCGGAGGGGAGGAACCTGAGACTCAGTCAGGCTGCGACTTGTCCCAGGCTTCTCTTGGCTGCCACTTAGCCCCGCCTCCTCCTGGCTGACACTAATCCCCGCCTCCTCCTGACTGCCACATTCCACAACCTCCTCCTGGCTGAGGTCTTCCTGTGTATGAAAAAGGGACATAGTTTTAGTATTGTTTTCATCAATCACACACAATTTTCACCTCCTGACTGCTGCAAATTCAATGTTAACAAATATAACAGACTATCCTTCTGAGCCCAGCATTTTGCATTCTTGTCCCAATCTTGGGTGCCCACTACTGTCTATTGATATGTAAAACACTTTTTTCAATCAGCAATTAGTGATCAATAATAACATCTAATAAACATAATTTATTTATTGCCCAGAAATCTGTAGAGGAATGCTATACCTGGCTCCAGCTGGGCTCCTCCACTTCTTCCTGGCTGGAAGGCCCAGGTTGGACATCGGAAGCCTCAGCTGCTATGGAAGGAAGCGTGGAAGGAAGAGTGGAGAGGGATTCCCTGACTTCAGTGTGGTCTGACAGAAATCGCAGTCTCTCATAGTACCACCGCCTGGGGACATAAACGTCATCTGCTGCAGCTCCGGACCTCTGGGAATCTGTGACCTTCTTGCGCTCCCTAAGATAAGTGCTCCTCAGGCCACCAGTTTTAGCTTTTAAATAAGGGATGGTTGCTGTGGGGACCACCGGCTTCACCAAATCCAGCAGTTTCTCCAACGCTGCCTGCCTCTTCTGTTTGTGATTATAGTGGGGGTGTCTCACTTGCCACAGACAGGGCAGCTCCCTGTACTTGTCAACAAACAGGGGCAGGAAATTGTGGTCGTTGAACCCATCCATTTTCTCTGCAAGACACAACACAAGACAAACCCTAATGTCAGGCCAAACTCCCCTAATCTTGTTATAATATAGGCTTCAATTTCGAAGCAGTATAGGCCCAAGTTTAGATCCTACCTTCGTTAGCACGATCAGCGTCTCCGATGCTCCTTCCTCCGCTCACAGATCGTACGTAAGACGCGCGCATTACGATTTATACACACTGCGCATGCGTATAACTCCGCCCACCCCTGACGTTCTTTCTATTCTATTCCCCGCCCCTTTTCGTTCGGCGCAGTGGAGGAAGAGCACATGGTGGATAGACAGCAGGATCGTGCTAATTACAGCAACGAGGAGGAGGAGGAGGAGGAGGAGGGAAGGCCGGAGCCTGAAACGTCTCGATCCAGAAGGAGATTAAAGGACTCAAATATGTCCTTTGGGGAGATGTTGGAGATGGTGGACATCCTGAAGAAGGCCGACTATGATGGAAAGTATGGGCCTAACCCAACCCCAATGTCCGAAAGGCCAAGATCATGGCGAAAGTGGTCAGGAGTCTGCACCGGAAATTCGGGGTACGAAAGATCAGCTCAGGAAGCGGTGGTCGGACCTGAAATTACGAGAACATGAGCAGTACAGAAAGATCCGGAGAGTGCTGCAAAAAAGTAAGTAGTTGTGCTGTGTTCCTATTGTTCTTGTGTTTATTACGTTCGTGCTGCTCCATGTGCTTTTAGGAACTGTTGTACAGTTTAAAAAGGCAACTTTCATGTTCATGGGCACATTATTCGTTCGGATCACACATTTTTTTTTCGGACTATAAAATACCATTGTTTAGGCCATATGCATTTGGCCACCATTTTGAGGCCCTATACTTGTCTTCAAAGAATTGGGTTGTGTAGATGGCTTTGTTACTAGAATGAAATGCAAACTACAGTAGGTGACCGCGAGATTGTGTCAATCTCGCCGCATTTCTCGGCGAGATTTGACACCTGCGAGCCCCGTCGCAGGAGCCAGCGCCGAGATGCTTCACTCATCGGGAAAGGAAAACTTTGTTTTCCTTCCGCGATGAGTGACAGGCAGTGCTGACAGCTGTCTGGTATGAATCCTGAGGCGGGAACACCGCGCCAAATTTTAAATGAAAAAAACGGCGTGGGTTCCCCCCCCAGGGGCATACCAGGCCCTTAGGTCTGGCATGGATTGTAAGGGGAACCCCCTACGCCAAAAAATTGGCGTGGGGGTCCCCCCAAAAATCCATACCAGACCCTTATCCGAGCACGCAGCCCGGCCGGCCAGGACAGGGGGTGGGGACGAGCGAGCGCCCCCCCCTCCTGAGCCGTACCAGGCCGCATGCCCTCAACATGGGGGGGGTGCCTTGGGGGAGGGGGGCGCCCTGCGGGGCCCCCCCACCCCAAAGCACCTTGTCCCCATGTTGATGAGGACAAAGGCCTCTTCCCGACAACCCTGGCCGTTGGTTGTCGGGGTCTGCGGGCGGGGGGCTTATCGGAATCCGGGAGCCCCCTTTAATAAGGGGGCCCCCAGATCCCGGCCCCCCACCCTGTGTGAACGAGTTTGGGGTACATGGTACCCCTACCAATTCACCTAGGGAAAAGTGTCAATATAAAAAAAAAAACACAGTACACAGGTTTTAGGAGTAATTTATTAGTCAGCTCCGGGGTCTTCTTCCAACTTCGGGGGGTCTCTTTCCGCCTTCTCCCGGTGTTCGGCCTCTTCTCCCGGTGTTTGGCCTCTTCTCCGGGCCCCACCGCTATCTTCTTCCAGCTCTATTGCCAGCGAGGGGCCCGGTCTCTGCTGCCGCTGTCTTGTCGCCGCTGTCTCGCCGCTGCTGTCTCGCCGCCGCTGTCTTGCCGCCGCTGTCTCTTCTCTTCTTCCCCGATGTTGACACGACGCTCTCTCCGGCTCGAATGCTGTGTGCGAGCGGCGGAGCCATTTATATAGGCGGTGACCCCGCCCCCTTACGACGTCATGGTCCCAGCATGCGCAGGGACTCTAGCGTCATAAGGGGGCGTGACCCCAGAGTCCCTGCGCATGCTGGGACCATGACGTCGTAAGGGGGCGGGGTCACCGCCTATATAAATGGCTCCACAGCTCGCACACAGCATTCGAGCCGGAGAGAGCGTCGTGTCAACATCGGGGAAGAAGAGAAGAGACAGCGGCGGCAAGACAGCGGCGGCGAGACAGCGGCGGCGAGACAGCGGCGACAAGACAGCGGCAGCAGAGACCGGGCCCCTCGCTGGCAATAGAGCTGAAAGAAGATAGCGGTGGGGCCCGGAGAAGAGGCCAAACACCGGGAGAAGAGGCCGAACCCCGGGAGAAGGCGGAAAGAGACCCCCCGAAGTTGGAAGAAGAGCCCGGAGCTGACTAATAAATTACTCCTAAAACCTGTGTACTGTGTTTTTTTTTTATATTGACACTTTTCCCTAGGTGAATGGGTAGGGGTACCATGTAACCCAAACTCGTTCACACAGGGTGGGGGGCCGGGATCTGGGGGCCCCCTTATTAAAGGGGGCTCCCGGATTCCGATAAGCCCCCCGCCCGCAGACCCCGACAACCAACGGCCAGGGTTGTCGGGAAGAGGCCCTTGTCCTCATCAACATGGGGACAAGGTGCTTTGGGGTGGGGGGGCCCCGCAGGGCTCCCCCAAGGCACCCCCCCATGTTGAGGACATGCGGCCTGGTACGGCTCAGGAGGGGGGGCGGCGCTCGCTCGTCCCCACCCCCTGTCCTGGCCGGCCGGGCTGCGTGCTCGGATAAGGGTCTGGTATGGATTTTTGGGGGGACCCCACGCCAATTTTTTGGCGTAGGGGGTTCCCCTTACAATCCATGCCAGACCTAAGGGCCTGGTATGCCCCTGGGGGGGAACCCACGCCGTTTTTTTCATTTAAAATTTGGCGCGGTGTTCCCGCCTCAGGATTCATACCAGACAGCTGTCAGCACTGCCTGTCACTCATCGCGGAAGGAAAACAAAGTTTTACTTTCCCGATGAGTGAGCCAGCGCGACATGCACAGTACCCTGTCGCCGAGAACCAGCGCGATGCTATCGCGCTGGAAACACAATCTCGCGGTCAGGTACTGTAGATTGTGTGTAAGGAGAGGACACTGAGCAGCTGTTTTCACATCTGGACACTGGAGCACTAGTGTGGGACCCCAGAACACCCTTTTTATTAGGGGGGCCACACAGGTGCTCCAGTGTATACTATAGGGGGGGATACATCTGTGAAGCTTGTACCAAACAGGTAAAGTATTGCAGCTTGACAAAGGGCACTAAAAAAGCTACATCTTGGAACTCTGCTAAAACAGACAATTGTACCCCACTTCCAAGCAATGTTTCATCTTTATAGTTCTGCCATCAAATATCTGTGTGCTAAGTATACCGTTTTTGTTTTACATAGGGGAGAAAAGACTCGGAGGACACCCCTCATCCGAGGAGACCAGAGCCCCCCCCCTCTGGAAGAAGGGGAAATACCCCCAACACAAGATGAGCAGGAGGAAGAAGACGTGGCGGAACTAGTCACCACAACAGGTGAGTGTCTGCAACCACAGGCTCAGATAAGAGATGGATGGCGGCATTTTTTTTAGACCTAATTTATTTTGGGGTTCCTCTCTTTTTAGATGATCGTGAGGTTGTGGATGAAGATCCTTTCACATCAGAAAGTGCCCAGATCCTGATCGGGGAGATCATGGGGTGTAATTTACAATTGGAAAACATCAAGCAAAACATCAATGATGTTCTTCCAAAATATAAAAACATCATTGATGTTTTGGGGCGAGTTTAAAGCCCCTCAAAATCACTTTCTTCTTTTGTCTGCTACAATGTGTGAAATGTTTTTGTGATTTTTCCCAAAGCCAAATTTGGAGGATGCACACAGTGTGTCAACATGTGCTATCTGCCATCACGGGAGATCAATGGACGCGTTTTGGGGGTGCAACCACTTCCTCAATAATAAAGTAGTGGTGAGGAAGGGCTTTCTCCCCCAAAACACGTCCCTTGATCCCCCGTGATGGCAGGTCGCACATGTTGACATTGTGAAATTTGTGTGCATCTCCCCTCTTCTCTTAAACACTGGACTACATTGCCTAACTGAACTTTAATTCTGCCTTACTAAGAATTTGAAACTAGTGCCTATACTTGTTTGTTTTTGAAAGTGTCATTTATTTTGTATTCTGCTGCCCTGAACAAGACCAAACATTTAACCTTATTCGGTTGCCCCCTCTTGCACTGCAATCTGTCCAGGCCAGTTGTAAAACCCCACCCCCCAAGCTTAGTTTTATCAGCTTCTAATTGAATAATTTTGAATTCCCCCCACACCTTGCCACTATAAATTTAGTTCATTTCTTGGGACGGCTGGCGAGGGTTTAGGCTGGTCACTCCTTGCACAAAGTGTCACGCCGGCAACAAGTGTTTGGCACTTGGACACGGGCACTTTGACTAAGGCACTTCTACAAAAAAAAAAGTAAGTACAGACATTATTGTTTCACAGCTATTTTGCAGGAAGTTCCACTTCATTCACTAACTTTCCTCAGCCTTCCTTCTATTAGCCTGTCCCCACCCTCTAAAATGCTCACACTAATCTTTGTTATAACGTCCTCTCTACTCAAACTCTCATTACTTTACCCCCCCTCTCCAGCCCCCAACCTTTATATATCTCCCTCTCTTCTGCCCACTCAATATTACTCCACTTACCACCTCCTGCTCATTCTAAGCCCACACAGTATCACCACGTCCATTCCACCACAGCATCTGCGCTCCTATAAATCCCACTCCCGCCTTACCACCCTCACCCTCCTACTACTCCTAATGTCTGGGGACATCGCACCAAACCCCGGCCCTCCCACACCCAATTTCCAACGCCAAGATCGGCCATCTACCTCCTCCAACAGTAGTCGCAACTTAAACCTTCTCATCCCAATTCCCCTGATTCCACAAGTCAGCCCCCCTCTTTCATGTGCCCTCTGGAATGCCCGCTCAGTCTTCAACAAACTAGTTTCTGTCAATGACCTTTTCCTTTCCAAATCCCTTGATCTATTTGCTATAACTGAAACCTGGCTCCAGGAATTTGATACTACCTCTCCAGCTGCACTGTCCCACAGTGGCCTTCTCTGGACTCACTCCACCAGACCCAGTGGACGAAAAGGAGGTGGTGTCGGACTTCTCCTCTCCCCACAATGCACCTTCCAGGTACTTCCCACACCTCCCTCTCTTTCCACCTGCTCTTTCGAAATGCACTGCATTCGTCTTTTCTCTCCAGCTTGTCTGAGGGTCGCAGTCATTTATCGGCCTCCTGGACCAGTGTCACGCTTTCTGGATGACTTCTCTGCATGGCTACCCTATTTTCTCTCATCTGAAGTGCCTGCCATCATCCTAGGTGACTTTAACATTCCAATCAATGTTAATAATGCTACCACTTCTAAACTACTCAACTTAACCTCCTCTTTTAACCTAACACAATGGACACAAACCACCACTCACTCCAACGGCAACACTCTTGACCTTGTATTCTCCCATCGCTGCACTCCCTGCAATCTCTCCAACGCACCCTTTCCTCTCTCTGATCACAACCTTATCCGTTTCACACTCTCCTTGTCTCCTATATCCCATGCTGCCAACCCACAAACCACTACCCGCAGGAACCTTCGCAACCTCAAACCTTCCCTTCTTCACTCTGCTACTGATGGCCTTCATGACAAAATCGCACCCCTGTCCTGCCCAGACCTAACCACTTCCATCTACAACACCACGTTGTCATCCTCCCTAGATGTACTTGCTCCTCTTTCTACACGCAGAACCAGGCCCCATCTGCCACAACCCTGGCAAACAGACGACACCAGAAGTCTCAAGAGACGCAGCCGTGCTCTTGAGCGAGCATGGCGTAAATCTAAATCCCTGCAAGACTTTACCCTCTACAAATCTGTCCTTCTCAAATACTACTCCTGCCTCCACACTGCTAAACAAACCTATTACAACACTCTCATCAAAACCCTCTCATCCAAACCTCGTCAACTCTTTTCTACCCTTAATTCCTTACTTCACCCCCCACTGCCCCCTCCCACCAACTTGCTTACCGCTCAACATATTGCCAACCACTTCAATAGCAAAATCAACACAATTCGCAAGGAGATATCCAGCATTAAAATTCCTCCCCTACCCAACATATCAGGTCCAACACCACACTCAATACTCTCCTCCTTTTGCCCAGTTACCACAGAAGAAGTTGATAAACTCCTCTCCATGGCCCACCTCACTACATGTCCCCTGGACCCTGTCCCCTCTCAATTGCTGCGACCACCTTCCCACTCTATCCTCAACTCCCTAACCCACATCTTCAACCTCTCCCTCTCCTCCGGCACCTTTCCTTCCCCGTTCAAACATGCACTGGTTACCCCCATACTCAAAAAACCCTCACTAGACCCCACCTGTTTGAATAACTTAAGACCTATCTCCCTTCTCCCGTTTGCCTCCAAGCTCATCGAACGCCTTGTTCATGACCAAATGAGTCGCTACCTCACGGACAACAACCTTCTCGACCCCCTACAGTCTGGCTTCCGCCTACAACATTCGACTGAAACTGCCCTACTAAAAATCACCAATGACCTAATAACTGCCAAAACCAATGGCCACTACTCCATACTCATACTTTTAGACCTCTCTGCTGCCTTTGACACAGTTGACCACCTGCTGCTCCTCAGCAAATTACACTCCCTTGGCCTCCGTGATTCTGCATTATCCTGGTTCTCCTCCTACCTATCTCAGCGCACTTTCAGCGTCACTTACAACTCCATCTCCTCCGCTCCCCTTCCTCTTTCTGTTGGGGTACCCCAAGGCTCTGTCCTTGGGCCTCTCCTTTTCTCACTCTATACCTCTTCCCTGGGCCAGTTGATCACCTCCCATGGCTTCCAATACCATCTCTATGCCGATGACACACAGATCTATCTCTCCACTCCCCAACTCACCCCCACTATCTCCTCACGGATCTCAAACTTGCTGAATGACATATCGGTATGTATGTCACACCACTTCCTCAAACTTAATCTTTCTAAAGCTGAGCTTGTTATATTTCCTCCTTCACGGTCCCCCTCCTGTGACTTCACCATTAATATCAACAACACAACCATTGGTCCCTCCACACATGCCAGAGTCCTGGGTGTAATCCTTGACTCTGACCTCTCCTTCAGCCCCCATATCCAATCTCTGGCTAAATCCTGCCGCCTTAACCTCCGCAACATCTCCAAAATTCGACCCTTTCTGACTAATGACACTACAAAACAACTTATTCACTCTTTGATTATTTCCCGCCTCGACTATTGCAACTCTCTCCTTAATGGCCTACCCTTAAGCAGGCTATCCCCCCTTCAGTCTATTATGAATGCTGCTGCTAGACTAATACACCTCACTAATCCGATCCGTGACTGCTGCTCCTCTCTGCCAATCCCTTCACTGGCTTCCCCTACCCCACCGTGTAAAATTCAAAATGCTAACCATAACATACAAGGCCATTCACAACATCGCCCCCATCTACATCACCAACCTCATCTGCAGATATCGCCCAAATCGCCCCCTCCGCTCCTCCCAGGACCTCCTGCTCTCTAGCTCCCTTGTTACCTCCTCCCATGCTCGCCTTCAGGACTTCTCCAGAGCCTCTCCCATCCTCTGGAATTCCCTGCCCCAGTATGTCCGATCAGCCCCTACCCTGTCCACCTTTAGGAGATCCTTGAAAACTCATTTATTCAGGGAAGCCTATCCCACACCCACATAACTGTCCCTGAGCCACCCCCATCAAATCATTCTTTGCAGCTATTACCTTTTGTACCACCACCCCCTCCCTTTTAGAATGTAAGCTCTACGAGCAGGGCCCTCCTGTACCTTTTGTATTGTACTGTAATTGTGTTGTCCCCCTTATACATTGTAAAGCGCTGAGTAAACTGTTGGCGCTATATAAATCTCGTATAATAATAATCAAGATTTGTGTCTTTCTTGTTGGTTTTACACAGGCCTGTTTTCTATAAACTGCACATTTTGATTTTGGATAATGACACCACAAAAATTGTTATACAACAAACATGTCGGTTTGTCAGAAAAACCTTTGGTAAATGCACATGTGATTGTGCTGGTATTAAAAAGATTGTTAATCAAGAATGTGTGGATTATTGTCTCAACACTACAACACTTTTGAGGTGATGTAATTGTTGTTTTATGAGAAAATGGGGGTAATTTCCTAAGGGCAAATCCACTTTGCACTACAAGTGCTGTTTCAGTGCAGTTGCAAGTGCACTTGTAGTGAAAAGTGTCTTTGCATTTAGTAAATAACAGCCAACAGTGCTTTGTATAAGGTTACACAATCACGCCATTTTCTGGACTCCACACATTTCTGTCAGGGTCAGCTCAAACAAACACAAGCAGTAAATGTCCACAAAGAAGAGCCTGGGGGAGATGCCTGTCGAGAACTTGAGGTCCTGCAGGCTTCTCCCTGTGGCCAAATACCGCAAGGTAGCGACCAACCTCTGCTCCGGAGTGATGGCTTGCCTCATGCAGGTATCCTGCCTGCTGATATAGGGGGTCAGCAAAGCCAACAAATGGTGAAATATGGGGTCCGTCATCCTGAGAAAGTTCCTGAAATCATCAGGATTATTCTCACGGATCTCATGGAGCAAAGGCATATGACAGAACTGGTCACGCTGAAGCAACCAATTCTTGGTCCATGAACTCCTCCTCACCCTGTTCATGGACTGGACTTGTGTCAAGGTCAGGACCCCAACACCAAGCCCCCGCACAGCACGAACTCTACGAGGAGTACGCATACGAAATATGGCTAGAAAACGGTCGGCTGCTCAGAACGAAGTAACAGAACGCACTGAAGAACAGCAAGGTCTGTGAAGAGCGACCTTAAAAACAGCAACGAGCAGGCAAGATCGCACAAAAAACTCCGATATGAACTGACTGCACGCACTGAAGAGCAGATACAAACCCACAAGCACAAACTGAACGGCAGAAAACGATCTGAAAGCCACGAGTCTGAAAAAGCGCGAATCGTCTCTCACCAAACTTTTACTAACACGAGATTAGCAAAAGGAGCCCAAAGGGTGCCGCGCTTGGTTCTGAACCGGCCTTTTCTAGTCTCGTCGTACGTGGTGTACGTGACCGCGTGGTTGTCGATTGGAAATTCCGACAACTTTGTGCGACCGTGTGTAGGCAAAACAAGTTTGAGCCAACATCCGTCAGAAAAAATCCTAGGATTTTGTTGTCGGAATGTCCGAACAAAGTCCGACCGTGTGTACGGGGCATTAGTCAAGATTTTGATTCTATAAAAAGTACAAACATTTTTTATTAATTCCACTAGGGGCGCAATTGAAACAGCTTCATTCATAGTTTTTTGAAGGTTTTTCAACAAAAAACCCCCAAAAGAATGATCTAGTAAAAACATTAAAAAAAACATGGAAACACATACACACGACAATACACATAAACAACCAAACACAAAGTCTGGACACCAGCATACCATTCACAGAGAAACTGACTTGCCATTTATTCGCATAAATGCAAAAAAATGCATATAGACAGATGAATGGAGAAAATTCTCCCATTCAAATAAAGATTGGTTATATTTACACTTTCACTGTGAATGACCCCCGGGGGATCTCAATCATAATATGATGACCTTGAATCAGACACTTGCAGGTTGGTTTGGAAAATACTGTGTTGTCATCACTAGATGACCTATGTTCAAATCCTGTCGCTAATTTATTGAGATGTATTATCCTTGAGTTGTGGATCATTACACTTTTTAGGTAGTTGACTTAGTATCACTCCTTTAGACACTGTGCAGTCCCGACTGAAATGTTAGTCTATTGAGAATACATTCCAAAAAGTTATCCAGATCAGAACTAGAGTTTTGCAATGAAATCAAAGCTGATTAATGACTGCTTTATAGAGGGTATACAAAGCAGAGTTCTGTGTCCAAGTCCACAGTGAGTAACACAGCAAAAACGCAACGAACATCCAAATTCAGTTTCAGTACACAGACTGACTGACTTTACTCCAAGATGAATAATTTAAACAGCCTGCTCATTGGTAGTTAGAATGCTTCAACAAACGGTCTTTTCCAACAAGCACTATCTGATATTCCAAGGGAAAAGGGGCACGTCCATACATTACCACCCTGTTGGATTCAGTAGTCGTTGTGTCCCGTTCGATCCTTGCACAGACTTGGGTTGTATCTCATTAATATCTTGTTGGGCTCAAAAGAGCTCCGCAATGGAAGAACCTGTCCTTCAAAGCAGGATCGCTGGGTCCGCGATGCTCGCGGCACTCACAATGTGAGATGTATGGTTTGGGTGGATGCAGAGCAGACGTCTCCTGACTCGCGGTTTTAGTTTGAATGGGGCATATCGTAGGCTGGCGTCACGTGACTGCTGTGATGTCAATGCGTTTCGCTAAAGAGGTAGCGTAGCTTCGTCTGGACGCTAATATACCTGACAATCCTCGACCTTTGCAAAGGGTACTGGCAAATTCCTCTGGATGTGGAATCTATTCCGAAATTGGCGTTTATTACCCCATTTGGCCTATAGCAATCTAAAGTAATGCCATTTGGGATGAAGAATGCACCGGTGACTTTCCAGAGGATGGTAGACTCGATGGCCTTCAGGACTATGCTTGTGCATATCTGGATGACATTGCGATCTACAGTGATACCTGGGAGGACCATCTGGTTGACATGGGTGTCATGTTAGACCGCATCAAGGCTGCAGGACTAGCCCTTAAACCAGAAAAATGCAGCATATAGATGTCTGAGGTACAGTACCTTGGACATCGAGTAGGCAGTGGACAAAAATGACCCGAGCCTGCTAAGATTGAGGCAGTTGCCAAGTGGCCGACCCCCCCATACTAAAACCCAGGTCCTGGAGTTCCTCGCAACAGCTGGGTACTATAGGAAGTTTGTCCCGCAATATAGTTCCATCGCTAAGCCCCTGACAGACCTGACTAAGAAGCACCTTCCCCGACAGGTACTGTGGTCCCCAGAGTGTGAAGCTGCCTTCCAATGATTAAAGAATGCACTAACTTCAGCTCCTGTTCTAGCTGCGCCTGACCCAACCAAAAGTTTTTGTGTCCACACAGATGCCTCTACATTCAGGCTGGGGGCAGTACAGAGCCAAAAAGGACCTGATGGCAGTGAGCTCCCAGTGGCCTACATCAGTCGGAAGCTGCTACAAAGGGAAGTCGGTTATGCAGCCGTGGAGAGAGAGTGTTTGGCGCTGGTGTGGGCTCTCAAGAAATTCCAACCTTATCTCTACGGACGATCTTTTATGGTGCTCGCTGACCACAATCCATTAATCTGGCTTAATCGGGTCTCCGGGGATAATGGACATTTGTTATGATGGAGCTTGGTCCTGCAGCCTTACAATTTTACCATCCAGTATCGGCCAGGAAAGCAGAATGGACTTTCCCGGCAAACTGAACTATAAGACTCTCCTGGACAGCGCCAAGCTGACCCGTGGTGGATCTAGTTGGGTCTGCCAGACTATGGGACAGGGGGAGCACTGTCACTGGCTGCAGGGACCTTTTCTGTCCACATTCACGCTGTTATTTGGTATTGTTATATTAACCACTTCAATACAGGGCACTTATACACCTTCCTGCCCAGACCAATTTTCAGCTTTCAGTGCTGTCGCAGTTTCAATGACAATTGCACGGTAATGCTACACTGTACCCAAACTAAATTTTTATCATTTTGTTTCCACAAATAGAGCTTTCTTTTGGTGGTATTTGATCACCACTGCGGTTTTTATTTTTTGCTAAACAAATAAAAAAAGACAGAAAATCTTGAAAAAAATAAGTTTTGCTTTTGTTTCTGTTAAAAAATGTTGTAAATAAGTAAGTTTTTTCTTTCGTTGATGGGCACTGATAAGGCGGCACTGACAGGCACTGATAAGGTGGCACAGATGAGGTGGTACCAATGAGCGGGCACTGACAATGGGCACTGATATGGAGCACTGGTAGGTGGGACTGATGGATGGCACTGATATGCAGCACTGATGGGCATTGATAGGCGGAACTGATGGGCACTCATGGGTGGCACTGCTGGGCACTGATGGGCACTGAAAGGCTGCAAAGATGGGTTCTTATGGGTGGCACTGATAGGCGGCACTGATACGTGGCACTGCTGGGCACTGATATGCAGCACTGATATGAGGCACTGATAGGCATCCCTGGTGGCACTGGCAGTGGAAGGCATTGTGAGTGGGCACTGATTGTCTGCTGCCTGGGCATTGATTGGCAGCTGCCTGGGCACAGATTAGTATTTCCCTGGGGGTCTAGGGGGCATACCTGGTGGTTCAGTGTGGATGACCATCCTGGTGGTCCTGGGCAGCTTCCCTGGTGGTCCTGGGTGGGATCTGAGGGGGGGCTGTGCTGATAAACAATCAGCACAGACCCCCACTGTCAGGAGAGCAGCCGATCGGCTCTCCTCTACTGGCGAGTGAGGAAAAGCAGACTTGGTTAAATTGATGATAGGCAACTCCTATCCTCATATTGATTAGTGGTTCCAAATTAATAATAACTACTGCAGTAGGGAACAGACACAAAAGATACACTCAGCATCTTTCCAAATAACTGTTCTGCTTTATTATGACGCAATTGAAGGTTTTTATGCACATGATTACGTAGGTATCACATTAATATTACAATTGTATGTTTATGGTAACAAGGGGCGTTACATAGGCAGGCTAATTCTAATCAGGATTCAAAAGAATGTAAACATTTACTGAAAACATTATTAGTGCTGTGTGCACAGTGAGGGCAGTGTGCAATACATATAAAATACAATACAATTATATACAGAACGTACAAATTTCCATTACAGTCTCCCCTCTTTTGATCAATATTTTGATCACTAACCATAGCTGCTATCACCTTTAACCTGGAACCTCCACACGCTTAGGTGGAGGTAGTCCTGGCAAAAAAAAACTCCATTGTGGAGAAAATAATAGCTGAGCAACTTTTTTCATTACCAAATGACTTTTCATTGTGAAAAACAACTGATTGATAAGACATATTTACAGAGTACTGGCTGTACACTCCTGTGGCCAGAATGGCCTTCTAGCTGAATTGTTGGCATGCTGACTTATCAGCATATGTAAACACAGACAATTCTACATAAAATGGAAGAAGTACAAAAGACAAATATAACTTCAACATGGCTGAACTACTTTTCAAATATATATATCCCTTACAATTAAAGTAATTGAATCAAAAATTACCCTAGACTGTGATCACAAGAGGGAAACAAATCAAACACAGATATTTCTTTAATTTAGTCATGTTTGCAGTGTCTGAGGTGGATCCAGGTGACTTTTCCTTCAAGTTTTGCAAAAACTGTACATGAAATAGATGCTGTATTGAGTCTCCAAACATTTCCTTATATATAAATGTTTCTTAACAATCCACAAGTCACCTGGCTTTAGTTTTAGATCCTTCCAAACTTTTAGGATCTGGAATTGGGGAGAAAATACATAAATGAGTTTGTCAAAAAACCTTAAAAGATCAGCAACATTCTCTGTGAGATCCGAATGGAGGACTTCTGCTGCTGAGACAAAATATAAGCAAGTGAGTAACACACTCCCAAACCCAATCCCATAGGGAGAGAGTCCAACATCCCCCTTAGGGGCTTCATAAAATATAAGAAAACATTCAGGCAAAAGTTTTCTAGTTTCTTACTCTACTTTGTCTGCTACATTGTAGACAGTAGGGGGAGTAAAAATAAAACCTCAAAACTTCTAGTAAGGACTCTCCTATAAAAAATTATTTCCTCTGTTACTCTCTGTACTTTCTTCACTCTATATTTACAAACTACTTCTGATAACACTTTTTACTGTGGCCTTTGCAGTAGCATTTGCCACTGGACATCTAGAAAAAATGTCCATAAAGACAAAATGCATACTTGTAAGATCCTGACTTGGGCATCTGGATATATCTTTTTTGTAATCTCTGGAAGGTATGTTCAGCTTTTGGTAACACCTTTGGTAACAGGTAAAACAAGAAGTGGTATGTTATAAAAACAACTGTGGAGAACCCTGGCTCTATCCCATGCTCATTTACTAAGGCAGCCATAACTGCTTGTGACTGATGACACGGTCCATGTGTCAAGCTGGAGAGAAAAGAGTGGCTGGCAGACATAAATGATCACCTTCTCCAAAGTCCTGTTTCATAAGAAGTTGCCCCCTGTGGACCACTTGTTCTTCTCGTTCTGGGGTCCTTAAAGTTGAATTATTAATCCCAGCTATACTGGGCCAGAACTAGGGTGGAATCTGTGAGTTGCACAGACCCATCAAGTGTCCGGGGCTGTAAATGCAGCATCCTTAGTCACCTTGTCTGCTTCCATGTGTGAAAGTTAATATGGCTACCTCAGCAAGAACCTGGAAGGCTGAAAACAGCCAATCAAATTAACTTGGCATGCTTTATTGGTTTACCTGCCGAAGTAAAAACAAACTTCTGGCCCTTCAAATGGAACCAAAAGCTCTCGATATCTCGACTATCTATATAAATATACACTCTTTTTATAGCTCACAGGCTTTGCTAAAACATGGAGCTCTGTTTCTTGAGCTGGGGGAAAAGGATCCAATGACTTTGAATACAGATTATCCTTCTGGGTGATAAACTGCATACTCAAATCTACAAAAAATTTAATATCTGGGTCTTCAGGGAGTGTGTCCCGCACTGGGCTCACAGCAGCTGATTCCTATGTCATCAATTTAATACATGTGTCTTCGTTTGTCTCCAACCTCCTCCAGTAGAGGCAATAAGGTATCTGGATTCAAATGTATGCATTTTTCATTGTTAGATTTGTACATAAACAAACTCATATTTTAAACCTTTCATTGGACAAACATTTAGTTAGCTGTATATTTGCTGCGCAGAATGTCGGACCATAGAAATTAAATGTTTGACCAAAACAATAACTAACTTTGTCTAATAGCACCTTTGCATAAAAGCTACAGCTCTGATATATCGGGGTGAACCATTTATTACTGGGTCCAGCTTGCATAAATATATTACAATGGCCTGTTTTCTATCATGCTGTTTGTGTAAGAAGTCCAGTTTCATGTTTCAAAAGACAACTTCTTCCTGGCAATATTATAATAAATGATAACAATACCCTGCGGCCATGGAGAGATGCCCATAAATCCAAACTATTCTTCTGCTTATACCACTGTACTTACAAGAAAAAGGGGCACATCATTTCACAATCCACACATTCTGCTTTGGATTTCAAAAATAAAAATAAATAAAAACAAAAGGACCAAGAATCTGTATGATGGACCAGAAAGCATCAAAAATTATAAAACAACTGGCTGCAGGTGGTATCTATCCTAACAGGGTGTGTGGACTTGATGTGATGGGTCTGTTATATTTAAATTTTATTTATTATTACTCTCACATCATGGACCGCACATCAAGTTATTATCAAGAACCTTAAAATGTCATTTTTGTAGAAAAACTTCTTATGTATCCCATCCATTTTGGCTTTGTTAAATATTATGGCAGCTTTATTGCAAATAACAACCTCATCTTAATCTTTTTTTCTCTCAATAAGGGCTTATTGAATAAATGTAAAATTAAAAAATTGTTATCTTATTTCTAAACTAATCCCATTCATTACAAATTTCCCCAATAACCTGGATTTCATTTCCAACCAAAGGTTGTCTAAACCAGTTTCAACATATCTATATTATTAATAAAATTGTTAAACTCATATTAGAAATTATTACTCATTAATAATTAATTTTACTTAATTTCCCTTTTTTAGATGCATTGTTTCAACTATCAAAGGATATTCAATTTGTGTAATACACGGTTAAATGTAACCTTCATTTTACCATGTTTGGAAAACAGATTAAAAAAATAATTGTGATCACATTGTTTACCATTAGATTCGTTAACCCGACACATGTTTTGTCTAAAAAACTGGAATTGGCATGGTATCCTTCCAGCTTATCACTGACCTCTCAGGGACATTCTTTCAGGAGAGCACAAAGGAGGGGGTCACATCTGCGTACATGACACACACAAGCAATAGAACTAAAGGTCCCAGCATTCGCACATACACAAACCAATATCTCTCTAAAATCACTTACTTTTTCCCATTTGTACACAACACATGCATATCATTCTCTCACTTTCTTTTAACTCTTTAATATTTCCCTGCCTACATTCTGCATTCCTTATTTTGTTCAGATATCTTTTATATCTAGCTTCTATGATCAGACGAGCAGCCACCGTGCTCATCCCATCTTCCCTCTCTGACAACATATAAAGTATTTTGTTTTAATTCTCATTTCTCTGTTTCTGACTTTTACTAGTTGTAGTGCCTGACCCCAAATTCATCCCACAACTTAACATGAAAATGTCCTAGTGTTAATGTCTAGTGTTAATGTCACCCTTGATCCATCCTGCTCACATAGATAGCTGTTTCTCTAGCTGTTACTCTGCATGATTCTTAGTCCCTATGGCCTTTGGTAACCCAGTTACCCATTGTGGATCCATGTCCACTCTAACCATTAATCCAGGGGCTCAGTATAGGCGGAACCGCACCTTTGGTTCATATATAGCGCTCCTCTTGCACTGGGCATTTTTGAGGGTCTCTTACCCTTCATTCCCTTACTTAATTCAATGCCCATAATGACTGGCCAGTCTTCTCTCTCCTCTACGTGTGCCTATACCCTCTTGCCTCTAAACTACTTTATCTAGCAGATTTACTACGTATACCTGTGAACAGCACTATTCTTCCCTTTCTTATCTATAACATTCCAATGGACAATAGACAGGGACAACATAACATATAACCACCAATCAATACAGTTCGATTAAGGGGAGTAAAATAGGTACCCTTTGTCCCAAAAATGCCTTACCGATCAAGGAAGTCTGATAACTCAAATGTAAGCAAAAGGCTTACCTCAGCCGGCTGATTATCAGAAATTCCCGGATCGTCTCAAGCTCCTCGTTTCGGATACTCAGGGTCACCTGGAATCCCCTCCTGGCTGGCTCGCCATGCTGACTTGGTTAAATTGATGATAGGCAACTCCTATCCTCATATTGATTAGTGGTTCCAAATTAATAATAACTACTGCAGTAGGGAACAGGCACAAAAGATACACTCAGCATCTTTACAAATAACTGTTCTGCTTTATTATGACGCAATTGAAGGTTTTTATGCACATGATTACGTAAGTATCACATTAATATTACAATTGTACGTTTATGGTAACAAGGGGTGTTACAAAGGCAGGCTAATTCTAATCAGGACTTAAAAGAATGTAAACATTTACTGAAAACATTATTAGTGCTGTGTGCACAGTGAGGGCAGTGTGCAATACATATAAAATACAATACAATTATATACAGAACGTACAAATTTCCATTACGGGGGGGCTGTGCTGATAAACAATCAGCACAGACCCCCACTGTCAGGAGAGCAGCCGATCGGCTCTCTTCTACTGGCGAGTGAGGAAAAGCCGATCACCGGCTCTTCCTATTTACATCGTGATCAGCCGTGATTGGACACGGCTGATCACGTGGTAAAGAGTCTCTGTCAGAGACTCTTTACCTAGATCGGAGTTGTGGTATGTCAGAGTGACACACCGCAACAACGATCGCCGCGATGCGCGCCCCCGGGGGCGCGCAGCAGCTTAATAGCCTGATCACATCATATGACGTCCAGTCAGGATATTGAAACCACTTTGCCGCAGTCATTTTGCTATATGGCGGGCGGCAAGTGGTTAATCTTTTTTGTTACATTTTTGAGAGGCTGTTTTCTTGGACTTGCCCATAGACTATTCTTGGACAATACATGATCGTTTAAAAAGCTGATCACGTTGACTTGCGGAGACGGACTGTCTGGTCACCTAGGCTGCCTTAAGTGCTGTGTTAATTAACATGTTAATTATATAATTGTCTGCTAAGTTGTTGCTAGAGGGGAGGGGGAAGTATCCATGAGCCAGCCCTACCTCATTATCTAACTCCTTGTGTTAAAAGTCTATAAAAAGGCTGTATTCTGCCTAATAAATCATTTAATATTCTACAAGCTATTTTCGGCTAGACTTGTATTCAATGCTATAATAATATATTTCTCTGATGGTCAGACTGGAGGAAGCGGTATTACTGACGGAAGCACTCAACGGAGTGTGGGATAGGATCCGTCACACACATATTTTTGCAGCATGTTCCTCAGTCATTTTAACCACTTGCCGACCGCCTCACGCCTATATACGTGAGCAGAGCGGCACGGGCAGGCAAAATCACGTACCTAGTACGTGATTGCCTTCCCGCGGGCGGGGGGTCCAATCGGACCCCCCCCCTGTGCCAGCTGCGGTCGGCATTTGGTTGGGAGCGATGACAGACGAGGGGGAGACCATCCGATCGTGGCCCCCCCCTCGCGATCGCTCCCAGCCAATGGGAAACATCCCCTGCCTCTGTATAGTACACAGAGGCAGAGGATGTGATGTCATCTCTCCTCGGCTGTCAGTTTCCGTTCCAGCGCCGAGGAGAGATGACATGTAAGTAAGTGCACAACACAAACACACACAGTAGAACATGCCAGGCATACATTACACCCCCGATCCCCCCCCCGATCGCCCCCCTATCCCCCCCCAATCACCCCCCCCCCCCCTGTCACAAACTGACACCAAGCAGGTTTTTTTTTTTTTTTTTTTCCTGATTACTGCATAGTGTCAGTTTGTGACAGTTACTGTGTTAGCACAGTTACTGTTACCCCCCTGTAGGTCTAGGGTACCCCCCTTACCCCCCCTAATAATGTTTTAACCCCTTGATCACCCCCTGTCGCCAGTGTCGCTAAGCGATCATTTTTCTGATCGCTGTATTAGTGTCGCTGGTGACGGTAGTTAGGGACGTAAATATTTAGGTTCGCCGTCAGCGTTTTATAGCGACAGGGACCCCCATATACTATCTAATAAATGTTTTAACCCCTTGATTGCCCCCTAGTTAACCCTTTCACCACTGATCACCGTATAACCGTTACGGGTGACGCTGGTTAGTTAGTTTATTTTTTATAGTGTCAGGGCACCCGCCGTTTATTACCGAATAAAGGTTTAGCCCCCTGATCGCCCGGCGGTGATATGCGTCGCCCCAGGCAGCGTCAGATTAGCGCCAGTACCCCCCTTACCCCCCTAATAAAGTTTTAACCCCTTGATCACCCCCTGTCGCCAGTGTCGCTAATCGATCATTTTTCTGATCGCTGTATTAGTGTCGCTGGTGACGCTAGTTAGGGACGAAAATATTTAGGTTCGCCGTCAGTGTTTTATAGCGACAGGGACCCCCATATACTATCTAATAAATGTTTTAACCCCTTGATTGCCCCCTAGTTAACCCTTTCACCACTGATCACCGTATAACTGTTACGGGTGACGCTGGTTAGTTAGTTTATTTTTTATAGTGTCAGGGCACCCGCCGTTTATTACCGAATAAAGGTTTAGCCCCCTGATCGCCCGGCGGTGATATGCGTTGCCCCAGGCAGCGTCAGATTAGCGCCAGTACCGCGAACACCCACGCATGCACCGTACACGCACCGTACATCTCCCTTAGTGGTATAGTATCTGAACGCATCAATATCTGATCCGATCAGATCTATACTAGCGTCCCCAGCAGTTTAGGGTTCCCAAAAATGCAGTGTTAGCGGGATCAGCCCAGATACCCGCTAGCACCTGCGTTTTGCGCCTCCGCCCAGCCCAGCCCACCCAAGTGCAGTATCGATCGATCACTGTCACTTACAAAACACTAAACGCATAACTGCAGCGTTCGCAGAGTCAGGCCTGATCCCTGCGATCGCTAACAGTTTTTTTGGTAGCATTTTGGTGAACTGGCAAGCACCAGCCCCAGGCAGCGTCAGGTTAGCGCCAGTACCGCTAACACCCACGCACGCAGCGTACACCTCCCTTAGTGGTATAGTATCTGAACGGATCAATATCTGATCCGATCAGATCTATACTAGCGTCCCCAGCAGTTTAGGGTTCCCAAAAACGCAGTGTTAGCGGGATCAGCCCAGATACCTGCTAGCACCTGCGTTTTGCCCCTCCGCCCGGCCCAGCCCAGCCCACCCAAGTGCAGTATCGATCGATCACTGACACTTACAAAACACTAAACACATAACTGCAGCGTTCGCAGAGTCAGGCCTGATCCCTGCGATCGCTAACAGTTTTTTTTTGTAGCGTTTTGGTGAACTGGCAAGCACCAGCGGCCTAGTACACCCCGGTCGTAGTCAAACCAGCACTGCAGTAACACTTGGTGACGTGGCGAGTCCCATAAGTGCAGTTCAAGCTGGTGAGGTGGCAAGCACAAGAAGTGTCCCGCTGCCACCAAAAAGACAAACACAGGCCCGTCGTGCCCATAGTGCCCTTCCTGCTGCATTCGCCATTCCTAATTGGGAACCCACCGCTTCTGCAGCGCCCGTACTTCCCCCATTCACATCCCCAACCAAATGCAGTCAGCTGCATGAGAGGCATTTTCTTTATGTCCTCCCGAGTACCCCTACCCAACGAACCCCCCCAAAAAAGATGTCGTGTCTGCAGCAAGCGTGGATATAGGCGTGACACCCGCTATTATTGTCCCTCCTGTCCTGACAATCCTGGTCTTTGCATTGGTGAATGTTTTGAACGCTACCATTCACTAGTTGAGTATTAGCGTAGGGTGCAGCATTGCACAGACTAGGCACACTTTCACAGGGTCTCCCAAGATGCCATCGCATTTTGAGAGACCCGAACCTGGAACTGGTTACAGTTATAAAAGTTACAGTTACAAAAAAAAAGTGTAAAAAAAAAAAAAAAAACACAAACAAAAATAAAAAAAAATAGTTGTTGTTTTATTGTTCCCTCTCTCTCTATTCTCTCTCTATTGTTCTGCTATTTTTTACTGTATTCTATTCTGCAATGTTTTATTGTTATTATGTTTTATCATGTTTGCTTTTCAGGTATGCAATTTTTTATACTTTACCGTTTACTGTGCTTTATTGTTAACCATTTTTTTGTCTTCAGGTACGCCATTCACGACTTTGAGTGGTTATACCAGAATGATGCCTGCAGGTTTAGGTATCATCTTGGTATCATTATTTTTAGCCAGCGGTCGGCTTTCATGTAAAAGCAATCCTAGCGGCTAATTAGCCTCTAGACTGCTTTTACAAGCAGTGGGAGGGAATGCCCCCCCCCACCGTCTTCCGTGTTTTTCTCTGGCTCTCCTGTCTCAACAGGGAACCTGAGAATGCAGCCAGTGATTCAGCCAGCTGACCATAGAGCTGATCAGAGACCAGAGTGGCTCCAAACATCTCTATGGCCTAAGAAACCGGAAGCTACGAGCATTTTATGACTTAGATTTCGCCGGATGTAAACAGCGCCATTGGGAAATTGGGGAAGCATTTTATCACACCGATCTTGGTGTGGTCAGATGCTTTGAGGGCAGAGGAGAGATCTAGGGTCTAATAGACCCCAATTTTTTCAAAAAAGAGTACCTGTCACTACCTATTGCTATCTTAGGGGATATTTACATTCCCTGAGATAACAATAAAAATGATTTAAAAAAAAAAAATGAAAGGAACAGTTTAAAAATAAGATAAAAAAGCAAAAAAATAATAAAGAAAAAAATAAATAAATAAAAAGCACCCCTGTCCCCCCTGCTCTCGCGCTAAGGCGAACGCAAGCGGCGGTCTGGCGTCAAATGTAAACAGCAATTGCACCATGCATGTGAGGTATCACCGCGAAGGTCAGATCGAGGGCAGTAATTTTAGCAGTAGACCTCCTCTGTAAATCTAAAGTGGTAACCTGTAAAGGCTTTTAAAGGCTTTTAAAAATGTATTAATTTTGTTGCCACTGCACGTTTGTGCGCAGTTTTAAAGCATGTCATGTTTGGTATCCATGTACTCGGCCTAAGATCATCTTTTTTATTTCATCAAACATTTGGGCAATATAGTGTGTTTTAGTGCATTAAAATTTAAAAAAGTGTGTTTTTTCCACAAAAAATGCGTTTGAAAATCGCTGCGCAAATACTGTGTGAAAAAAAAAAATGAAACACCCACCATTTTAATCTGTAGGGCATTTGCTTTAAAATAATATATAACGTTTGGGGGTTCAAAGTAATTTTCTTGCAAAAAAAAAAAATTTTTTCATGTAATCAAAAAGTGTCAGAAAGGGCTTTGTCTTCAAGTGGTTAGAAGAGTGGGTGATGTGTGACATAAGCTTCTAAATGTTGTGCATAAAATGCCAGGACAGTTCAAACCCCCCCAAATGACCCGATTTTGGAAAGTAGACACCCCAAGCTATTTGCTGAGAGGCATGTCGAGTCCATGGAATATTTTATATTGTGACACAAGTTGCGGGAAAGAGACACATTTTTTTTTTTTTTTGCACAAAGTTGTCACTAAATGATATATTGCTCAAACATGCCATGGGAATATGTGAAATTACACCCCAAAATAAATTCTGTTGCTTCTCCTGAGTATGGGGATACCACATGTGTGGGACTTTTTGGGAGCCTAGCCGTGCACGGGACCCCGAAAACCAAGCACCGCCTTCAGGCTTTCTAAGGCCGTAAATTTTTGATTTCACTCTTCACTGCCTATCACAGTTTCGGAGGCCATGGAATGCCCAGGTGGCACAAAACCCCCCCAAATTACCCCATTTTGGAAAGTAGACACCCCAAGCTATTTGCTGAGAGGTATAGTGAGTATTTTGCAGACCTCACTTTTTGTCACAAAGTTTTGAAAATTGAAAAAAGAAAAAAAAAATTTTTTTTCTGGTCTTTCTTCATTTTCAAAAACAAATGAGAGCTGCAAAATATTCACCATGCCTCTCAGCAAATAGCTTGGGGTGTCTACTTTCCAAAATGGGGTCATTTGGGGGGGGTTTGTGCCATCTGGGCATTTTATGGCCTTCAAAACTGTGATAGGCAGTGAGGAGTGAAATCAAAAATGTATGCCCTTAGAAATCCTGAAGGTGGTGCTGGGTTTTCGGGGCCCCGTACGCGGCTAGGCTCCCAAAAAGTGCCACACATGTGGTATCCCCGTACTCAGGAGAAGCAGCTGAATGTATTTTGGGGTGCAATTCCACATATGCCCATGGCCTGTGTGAGCAATATATCATTTAGTGACAACTTTTTGTAAATTTTTTTTTTTTTTTTGTCATTATTCAATCACTTGGGACAAAAAAAATAAATATTCAATGGGCTCAACATGCCTCTCAGCAATTTCCTTGGGGTGTCTACTTTCCAAAATGGGGTCATTTAGGGGGGGGTTGTGCCATCTGGGCATTTTATGGCCTTCAAAACTGTGATAGGCAGTGAGGAGTGAAATCAAAAATGTATGCCCTTAGAAATCCTGAAGGTGGTGCTGGGTTTTCGGGGCCCCGTACGCGGCTAGGCTCCCAAAAAGTGCCACACATGTGGTATCCCCGTACTCAGGAGAAGCAGCTGAATGTATTTTGGGGTGCAATTCCACATATGCCCATGGCCTGTGTGAGCAATATATCATTTAGTGACAACTTTTTGTAAATTTTTTTTTTTTTTGTCATTATTCAATCACTTGGGACAAAAAAAATAAATATTCAATGGGCTCAACATGCCTCTCAGCAATTTCCTTGGGGTGTCTACTTTCCAAAATGGGGTCATTTGGGGGGGGTTTGTACTGCCCTGCCATTTTAGCACCTCAAGAAATGACATAGGCAGTCATAAACTAAAAGCTGTGTAAATTCCAGAAAATGTACCCTAGTTTGTAGACGCTATAACTTTTGCGCAAACCAATAAATATACGCTTATTGACATTTTTTTTACCAAAGACATGTGGCCGAATACATTTTGGCCTAAATGTATGACTAAAATTTAGTTTATTGGATTTTTTTTATAACAAAAAGTAGAAAATATCATTTTTTTTCAAAATTTTCAGTCTTTTTCCGTTTATAGCGCAAAAAATAAAAACGGCAGAGGTGATCAAATACCATCAAAAGAAAGCTCTATTTGTGGGAAGAAAAGGACGCAAATTTCGTTTGGGTAGAGCATTGCATGACCGCGCAATTAGCAGTTAAAGCGACGCAGTGCCGAATTGTAAAAAGTGCTCTGGTCAGGAAGGGGGTAAATCCTTCCGGGGCTGAAGTGGTTAAGGCTCCATGCACACTTGCTTAAAAATCACTGCTTCTACAGGAGTTTTGTGTTTTAGAGCTTTCTGGCAGAAAAAAAACGCTAAACTCTCCTAAATTCACCTAAACTGTGTACAAAAACGCTCTATATGAGCTTTTTTTTTCTGCCAAGGGAACAGGCGTTTTTTTTTTTTTTTTTTAAGCCCAGTGGGCATGGAGCCTAAAGACCCCTTTTAAGCAACTTTTGAAGCTGGTAACTTACTGGTATTGACTTTAATGTTCCATTCTATCAATAAACACACCCAGCTGAATGTCAGAAGAGAGGTAGGTGTCTCTCCTAAACATGAGCGAGGTGTAAGTAAGCAGAAAAAACAGCTGACTTAAAGAGGAACTTCAGGCAAACCTGCTAAATTTAGAAAATTACACATTTAGGCTTTTAAGGCTCGATTCACACCTATGCATGTTTCTTTTGAGCGTTTCTGCAGTGTTTTTTGCGTTGCTTGCCGCGTTTTTGAACATGCGTTTTTGAAGTTTTTTTTTTTTACAGTGTTTTTTTATATACTGTATACAGTGTAACAAAAAAGAAAGAAAAAAAAACACAAACGCGGCAAAAATGCGTTAAAAACACATCAAAAACGCTGTACTTGCGTTTTTGGATGCGGGTCCATTGAATTCTATTACATGCAAAATGCTGCATTTTGCATGAAAAAAAAGTCCCTGACCCTTTCTAAAAACGCAGTGGCACAAAAATGCATTGTTGTGAACATGTTCCATAGGAACCCATGTTAAAAAATTCCCATGCATTTCTGCAAAATGCATCAAAAAACGCATTGGTGTGAATGGAGCCTTAAAGAGCATTTAGCAAGTTTATTGTTTTTAATCTCGATTATTTCCAGTTTAAAATTTGGCTGTTTTATTACTCACTCTTTTCCTGCATGTGGCCATCTTCACTGTGAGCAAATAAAGCCATGCCTGCTCTAATCTGCCCTGCGTGCTATATAAAATCTCACGCCTATGCACTAGGTCCACATCTGGGCTGTGCCTGCGCGCTAGGGATGAGCTTTATGTTCGGGTCGAACATGAGTTCCACTCGAACATTGGCTGTACGCCGTTCACCGAATAGCAAACAATTTAGGGTGTTTGCGGCAAATTCGAAAGCCGCGGAACACCCTTTAAAAGTCTATAGGAGAAATCAAAAGTGCTAATTTTAAAGGTTAATATGCAAGTTATTGACATAAAAAGTGTAGTGTTTGGGTCCTGCCCCAGGGGACATGTATCAATGCAAAAAAAAGTTTTAAAAATGGCCATTTTTTCAGGGGCAATGATTTTAATAATGCTTAAAGTGTAACAATAAAAGTGAAATATTCCTTTAAATTTCGTACCTGGGGGGTGTCTATAGTAAGCCTGTAAAGTAGCGCATGTTTCCCGTGTTTAGAAGAGTCCGAGAGCAAAATTAAATTTCTAAAGGAAAAAAAGTAATTTAAAAGTACTCGCGGCTATAATGAATTGTCAGTCCCGACAATACACATAAAAGTCATTGAAAAAAAAAACGGCATGAGATTCCCGCACAGTCCATTACCAGGCCCTTTGGGTCTGGTATGAATATTAAGGGGAACCCTGAACCAAAATTTAAAAAAAAAATTGCGTGTGGTTCACTCCAAATTCCATACCAGGCCCTTCAGGTCTGGTATGGATATTAAGGGGAACCCCGCGCCAAAAACTAAAAAAAAAATGGTGTGGGGGTCCCTCTCAAAATCCATACCAGACCTGAAGGTCTGGTGTGGATTTTAAGAGCAACCCCGCGCCAAGATTTTAAAAAAATGGCGTGGGGGTCCCCCAAAAATCTATACCAGACCCTTATCTGAGAATGCAATCTGGCAGGCCGCAGGAAAAGAGAGGGGGACAAGAGAGCACCCCCCCTCCTGAACTGTACCAGGCCACATGCCCTCAACATAGGGAGGGTGCTTTGGGGTAGCAGCCCCCCCAAAGCACGATCCGCCTCAATGGGAGTCTCTTCGCTGTGTGACGCTTCTGTTCTTGTGAAAGCTCTTATATAACTGAGAGCGGGGCCACCCGGTGACCCTGCCCCCTCTGACGCATGGGGACTTCCCTATGGCTTCCCCGTGGTGTCAGAGGGGGGCGGGGTCACCCGTTTACATAAACAAGCATCACACAGCGGGAGACTCCCATTGAGGCGGATCGTCTGGAGGACGAAGCGGGGGAGAAGCCAGAGGAAGATGCCAGAGGAGAAGACGACCGGAGGAAGAAGCAGAGGACCGGAGGAAGAAGCAGAGGAAGCTAGAGGAAGAAGCAGGGGAAGAACAAGATGGAGGAAGAAGAAGAAAACCGAAGGAAGACCAGAAGAAGATGGAAGAAGTGGGGAAAGAAGAAGACATTAATAAAGGGATTGTCAAAAACCAACTTTTGTCTTTTTTAACATTTTTGACACTTTTTTGTGAAATGGTAGGAGTACATTTGTACCTCATTATCAATTCACACAGGGGGGTGGGATCTGGGTGTCCCCTTGTTAAAGGGGGCTTCCAGATTCCGATAAGCCCCCCGCCCACATACCCCCACAACCACCGGGCAAGGGTTGTGGGGATGAAGCCCTTGTCCCAATCAACATGAGGACAAGGTGCTTTGGGGGGCCGCTACCCCAAAGCAGGTTGAGGGCATGTGGTCTGGTATGGTTCGGGGGGCGCTCTCTTGTTCCCCCCTCTTTTCCTGCGGCCTGCCAGGTTGCATGCTCGGATAAGGGTCTGGTATGGATTTTTGGGGGGACCCCCCACGCCATTTTTAAAAAAACTTTGGTGTGGGGTTCCCCTTAATATCCATACCAGACCTGAAGGACCTGGTATGGAATTTGGGGGGACCCCACACAATTTTTTTTAAATTTTGGTTCCGGGGGTTCCCCTTAATATTCATACCAGACCCAAGGGTCCTGGTAATGGACTGTGGGGGGATCCCATGCCGTTTTTTTCAATGACTTTTATGTGTATTGCCGGGACCGACAATTCATTATAGCCGTGAGTACTTTTAAATGACTTTTTTTCTTTTAGAAAAGTCTTTTTATTCTCAGACTGTTCTAAACACAGGAAACATGCACCACTTTACAGGCATACAGTAGACACCCCTCAGGTACGAAATTTAAAGGAATATTTCATTTTTATTGTTTCACTTTAAGCGTTATTAAAATTACTGCTCCCGAAAAAATGGCCATTTTTAAAACTTTTTTTTGCATTGATACATGTCCCCTGGGGTAGGACCCAGGTCCCCAAACACTTTTTATGACAATACCATGCATATGTCTTTAAAATTAGCACTTTTGATTATTCATGTTCGTGTCCCATAGACTTTAACGGTGTTTGCGTGTTCGAACAAATTTTTTGCCTGTTCGCCTGTTCTGCTGCGAACTAAATCGGGGGGTGTTCGGCTCATCCCTACTGCGCACTAAGCACAACACTTCCAGCCCTTTGTGTACATGCTCCTATAGCAGTGGCAGCAAACTTCCTCTGTCACTGCTTTAGCAACATGTAAAGCATGCATTTGTGATGTTTTTCATTGAATGCCCACAGTGG